>BRDA01069699.1:5438-15865 GCA_036984385.1 Crenuchus spilurus
GTTACGAGTCGGTAGTGTACCGTGTATGATTTTGTAGGGTTGTGGATATGGGGTTGTGTGTGATCATATGGGGTTGTGTGTACGGGTTTGTGTGTCTTCGATTATACAGTGTTGTGTGTTTGGGCATGTGTGTTGGGGTATACTAGTGTGTGTTGGGGTATAGGTGTTGGGATGTTTTAGTATGTGCCATGTGATGGCTGAGCATTGAGAACTCTTGTTCTTTAAGCTAAAATCAGTGACTTAGTTTAGTAAACTGAAGGTTTATTTGCAGGTACTGTAATGACGCACCTATAGATCTCTAGTTTAGCAGCTGAACTCACGTCATTACAGTACCTGCTAATCACTAGTGACAAGCACATTCTTAATATTCCTGTTTATATTTTGAGCAATTAGACATACACTCTGGTACACTCAGTGACTCCAAGACTAAAGAGTCAGGAGATTTTTCTCCACAGCTTTGTGTTGAGAGGAGTGGAGCACTTTGCATTAATTTAATCTGAGAATGGAAGTACTGGACTCTGTGATCATTTATATACCTGTCAACACAGAAATACTGAGAGCTGGAGGATTTACTAGCGAGTTCAGGGCGTGTACACACGTTTTATACAGTGCCAGGACATTTACACATATATACAAAGAACCAGTGGTCTATCCTGGCATTCATATGTACCTAATTTTGATGCCAGCAAAGCCTGAAGGTATTGGTACTTAAGATGTTCTGGTTATATGTGGACAGGATTGTACAAACATTTGTATCTCATTACTTGGAAAGCTCTGCACTATCTAGGCCAACTTTGCTGGTAGCTAACACTGTCTCAGTAATGTTCTAGCTATATTTGTGCAGGTAAAACAAAGTCAGAGAAGGTATGAGGCATGAGCCTCCACTGAAAACGTGGTTATCGGCAAAGTAGACAAGGACAGTAGACAGTTTTGACAGCCAACAGCAGGACTTGGAGAGACATGTTGGCATGCAACAGCATTGATGTTTGCAATTATGTCCAGCATGAGGATGCATGATGACGTGTGATGATTGCTTTGTACCATTTGCAGGAGTTGTCATTCCCCTGTGGCATCGATGATTTGTGGGATACTAATGATATACTGTTGAGAGGCACTCAGTGTACAAGTCTGTTCTCAGTACCTTCACTACGGAGGCTCTAGAAGATCTCACAAAGTTAATGGTTTCTGAGATGCTACCACCACCATGCTTCAAACTTATCATATCACCTGTCAAATCACTTCCTTTGTCCACGATGATCATTTTGCACTCAATTAACTGAAGAAACAAACTGTGATGGGACATTGACAAGTCCTGTGGGGGGTTCCTGTTATGTAGTTGAATGTACCTCCAAGGAAGCACTACTGGTGAACTGTTGACAATGATCATGGGTACCCAGGCCTCATTGATGTTCATGGAGAGTGAAGGCTAGACTGGCTGATCTGAGAGCTTCAGTGGCAGAAGCTGATGAACAAGTTGATAGAAAGATGTGAGAAGACACAGTTTATCACAGCTTACTGGTAAGAGTGTCCTTGGTCAAACCTCATCCTCGTAGCCTACAAGGGGCATATGAGCATCAGAACAATGGAAGAAGGTGGTGTCGTCTGATCAGCCATGTTTTCTTTTACGTCAGGTGTGTGAATCAGGATCTACAGATAGATGATAGGCCAGTGAAGACAGTGATGCTCTGGACAATGTGCTGGGAAACCTTATCACCTGGCCTTCATGTGGTTGTTACTTTGACACCACTTACCTAAACATGGTTGCAGGCCAAGTCCACCTCATGGTGATGGTATTCTCTAATGGCAGTGACCTCTTTCAGCAGGATAATGTGTCCACCACTCTGCAAAACCTGTTCAGTCACATGACTAAGGGTCTGTCTTCATGTTTCCCAGATCTCAATCTGAATGAGCATCTATGGGATGTTTTGGTCAATCAAGTCTCTAATGCTCAACTTACAGCACTAGCGGCTAATGTCTTGGCACCAGATACCACATGGCAACTTCAGAGTCAATAGTCGCGTTTCCATTGTAGTTTTGCGCAAAACTTTATCGATATTCTGTTTTGTTGAAAAAACAATCCGACAAAACAAGTTTCGCAGTTGTGGTGTTTCCATTAAAAGTGAAATACTTTTATAAAATCACGTGTGAATATGTTTGTTCTCACGATAAGTCATTACAAACATGGCGGCAGTGGATGTAAACACATACTTCAGCTTTATACATACTGCTACCACGGCACTAGTGCTCATCATCAGCCATCAGAGGAGACGGCGACTTATCGAGGCTTTGGAGAGACAAGCCCCTTATACTTGGGAGCGGCTACGTGTGCGGCGTTTTTGGGAAACTGTAGTCGATGGTTTTACAGAAGAGCTGTGGATTCAACATTTTAGAATGACACACTCAACTTTTAATGAACTTTGTGATGCTGTGAGATCTCTAGTGGAGCAGCTGCACATTGTCCAAGGATTCTCCTCGTTATTCCAAATATGCCGCGTCATCTTCATCCTCGCACTTTCTGTTGTCTTCTTCGTCGTCTTTTTCGCCAAAAGAAACGTCCGGGTGTTGATCACGTGACTCCCTTGATGCGGAAAAAGTCCGTTCGAGTGTTTCCATTACACTTTTGCGATATAAACCAATTTCGATACGACGGAAAAACCACCTCATCTTAGCGCAAAAGACTTTTAATGAAAAATTTGAGTTTTTTCAAAATTGTCGTGTTTCCATTAAGCACATTTTTATGTCTGGAAACTATATGAAAACAAACACCAGCATGCCTACACACACATACACACACACACACTAATTCACCCTTAAAGCCACAACGAGAGAGTAAGCGTAGTCAGAATAACTTTTTTTCTGCTTTTGTGCAGAATTAGTTCTGCCCTGTTGATGCTCTGCCTTTGGGTTCAGAGCACACATGGCCTCATGTTCACACGCCTGTTACTTGAACTCAGTGTTTGTGTGTGCCTCCTGGCATCAGCCCTCCCCCTTTAGCATGATTCAAAGGGCCCAGATCCTAGATTTTTTGTATATTTTCCCTGAAGGCCATTTCCGTACATGCATATATCATTTTATATACTAAAACATGAGTGCATAGACTTACAGTACATTTCAATTAAATGCATTTCCTAAAATGGAAAAATACAGTAGAATTACTTTCATTGGGCCCCCAAGTGGCTCAGTGGACTATGATCAGAGGATGGTGAGTTTGAATCCCAGTCATGCAGTTGTGTGAACTGTATGGAGAAATCAGCGAACTCTCATCCGGATGGACTTTTTATTGTTGCCAGAGATTTCAGTCATGCAAATCTCAAGACTATTCTCTTTAAACTTTACCGGCATATGGATTTCACTATGAGGGGGTACACACATTCCTGGCGCACATAAGGCAGAGCCTTTTTTTATGGTCAGTTTGAGACAAAAAGGATGTGGTGGCGAGGAAAACCATATCTCCTCCCAATGACCAGGTGCTCTGTCTAATCACAGCGGATGTGAGGAAAATATGCTGAGTCAACCCACGAAAGGTTGCGGGACTGGACAACATTTCTAGCAGAGTGCTCAGAGAATGTGCAGATCAGCTGGCGCATGTCTTCCAGACATCTTCAACATCTCACGGAGCAGCTCTGTCGTTCCAAACTGCTTCAAGGTGACCACCATCGTGCTGGTGCCAAAGAAGTCATCAGTGTCCTGCCTTAATGACTACCGTCCCGTTGCACTCATGCCTACCATGAAATGCTTCGAGAGGCTCGTCATGAGGCACATTAAGACCCTCATTGGATCCACTACAGTTTGTGTATTGTCCTAACCGCTCTATGGACGACATGACAGCCATCACTCTTCACCTGGCAGTCACTCACGTGGACACATGTTAGAATGCTGTTCATATACTTCAGCAACACCATCATTACACAGCACCTGATCAGAAAACTGAGCTCACTGGGACTGAATACCTCTCTCTGCACCTGGATTCTGGACTTCCTGACTGATAGACCTCAGGCTGTCTGAATTGGTACAAACACCTCCAGCACCACCACATTGAGCACTGGAGCCCCTCAGGGCTGTATGCTCAGTCCACTGCTGTTCACCCTGCTGACTCATGACTGTGCAGCAATGCACAGCTCCAGTCACATCATGTAGTTCATAGATGACACAACTGTGGTGGATCTCCTCAGTGTGAATAATGAGTTGGCTTACAGAGAGAAGGTGAAATGACTCATGGACTGGTCCAAAGTCAATAACCTGTCTCTGAATGTTGACAGAACTAAGGAGATGGTTGTTGACTTTGATAGATCACAGAGAAACCACTTTCCTCAGGTCACTGATGGCTCTCCTGTGGAGATTGTCAGGCGCACCAAGTTCCTTGGTGTTCAGCTGACAGAGAACCCCACCTGGTCTCTCTCAACACCAGCTCCATAAGCATGAAAGCCCAGCAGCATCTCTACTTTCAAAGAAGACTGAGGAAAGCTCACCTGCCACCTCCCATCCTCACCACCTTCTACAAAGGAACCATAGAGTCCATCCTGAGCGACTGTTGTACTGTCTAGTTTGGGAATTGCACTGCATCTGACCACAAGACTCTCCAGCGTGTATAGTGAGGACATCTGAGAAGATCTTTGGGGTCTCTCTCCCATCACTCACAGACATTTACAACAAGCACTGCATCCGGAAAGCTGTCAGCATTGTGGAGGACCCATCACACCCATCACATGGTCTCTTCACACTGCTGCCTTCTGGTAGAATATACCGCAGCATTCAGACCCTCACTGCTAGACTGTCCTAGACTGTTTTTTTTTTTGTATTTATTAGGCTTGCAGATATTATATGTTTATTATTATTATGATGTAGTGTACTGTATATACCTGAAATGACAATAAAAACCTCTTGAACTTGAACTTCATCTGAGCAGCTTGGCTGCCATCAACAACGTATCGGCAGTAGTTCGAAATGAGGTGGAGTCTGACTTCACATGCATTGGAAGATGCCTAGTCTGTGCAGTCATGGCCATTACAACTGATTGGGAGAGTCCTAGCAGATGACTAGATTGATTAGCTACCACTACATTGTGGGGGAATTGGGGAAAAATATATAGAAAATAATGTTTAATTGTCTTTTGTTGCAATACATTTTGCCAAAACATTAATCTGGTAGGTTTTGTAAAGACAACAACATCAACCAAGTTTAATTTCTCAGATTCACTGCATTGATCTTGTTTATGTCACTCTTTTCATTCACTCCAAAGCTCACTCGACCACTTCTAGCATGTTGAACTCAAGTAGAACTCAGTTCCCTTTGTTGTTACCAAAAAGCCATTATAAAGAGCTACATCACTTGCAATCATCACAATGCGAGGTCTGTGCCTTTAAGAGCATAGAGTAGAATGTTTTATAGATCAGGCACTTCTACATTGTGAAAGTCAGATTTTGCATTGTTCACTAAATAATTTATTATTGTTATTGAGAAACAGCAGCAATAAATATATATAGATTTCTGAACTTCGTAAGTTAAACTATTAGTGTTGCTTTGTTTCAAAATCAGTATGAGCTTGTTTTCTTTCTGAAAATATTTGTTCTAGATCAGTTGGTCATTTTTTGCCAATAGTTTACAGAAAACAACACAAATGTTCATTTAACTCCAGCACAGACTTATAAACAGTGAAAGCAGAGGCTGATCGTACGCAGTCATCTCTTTATTTGTTCCCATAAAGAATATGTATCTTCTCTCTATTCTCTCTCTCCATTTGCCATGCAGTTATTAAATACACACAAACTCAGAACACCATGGGGATGTAATTATTTCCTGTAATAAATGTATTACACACACACATACACGCACAGATTTTGTTGTGGATATAGTCAAGCTACTTCATTCTTTTATAGAATTAAACAGTGTGTTTGTTCCAGGTTTGTGTTACATTGTGGGGACCAATGAATATATACTCATCTAATGGGGACCCTGTAAGGTGAAACATAATTTAAGGTTAGGGTTAAGGTAAAGATTAGGGCTAGAAATATTTAAAGGATGCTTTTTTATAAAAAAAAACAACAACAAAAAAAAAAACAATAAAAACAATTTTATATGTGGAAATTGCATTTTCATGTAGAATTTGCAATTTAAAAAAATAATTTTGTAGATGTTACAGAAATTTTAATGAATAGTTTAAACCATAGCTTTGAGAGTGCAGGTGCAATACTTACATTCCATTCGCATGGTCATGTATAAAAAGGAGTGATGTATGTGGAATATTTTATTAGCTACTGTTGTAGCTACTATTTCACAGGCTGTCAATCAATTGATATTTACAGTCTCCTGCTGTTATTTCACAGGACAAAGTGATATTTTTTGTAAAATTTCCCATTTAAAAAATATTAGTGCATCTCAAAAAAAGCAAAAACTTAATAAAATAATTTAATTTCAAAAGATAAACTATCATCATTTATATGTATTACATGTAAATTGACATATTTTATGGCTTTTTTGTTGATCAGTATGACTTATAACTTGTGAAAATCAGACATCCAACATCTCAAGTGGTTAGAATATTTAATGTGGAGTAAATTACTATTAAAACAATAATAAAAACATCAATAAACAACTATTAAAAGAATAATAAAACAAACAAAAATAAAAATGTCACTGTATGTGTAATGAAAATAAAATATGATCAAATCTTTTTGAATTCAATTATGAACATTTTTCATGATATTCTGGTTTTTGGAGATGCACTAGTGATAATGTAGATACAATTTTTTTAATGTCCAAAAATTTAACTTAAAAAATTCTATTTTTAAAAACACAGCTTTTAGGGTGCAGGTGAGACACTGCAAGTTGTGTTTTAGTGGCCTACTGCATGAAAAATGAGCTTGTCTATTTGGTAATTGTCGGCTCGGTTCCTGTGTGCACTGCTGTAGTTCTGATTTCAGGCCATTTGCTTAATTATCTTCATTCGTCTCTGCTCGGGTCATTCTTGTTTTGTTGAGCTGTCGGTTTCTTTTCCATGACATCTTCTGTGTGTGTGATCAGCTGTCTGTGATGATGTCATGTAAGCCTCTCTCTGTATGTTTGTGTGTGTGTGTGTGTGTGTGTGTGTGTGTGTGTGTGTGTGTGTGTGTGTTGCATTCATGTCATCCCCCCGGTGCTCCTGTCCGAGGTGATCATGTCACTGTGATCGCTGCGTCAGTCTGAAAGCTCCGAGGAACCCGGACCAGCTGTCGCTCCGTGACTCTGTGTTCATTTAGCCCTCCTGGGAGCGTGACTCTGGTCTGGCCAATCACACGCTGCCATACTCAGACTCCTCATCCAATCAAATATTCATGGATTTGGTGGAATAATTTTGCACGGTGGCTCAGACTGGCATGGAGACTCAGCTGATTAGTTTGGCATTCACACACACACACACACACACACACACACCTCAGTCTAAGTTGACTTGTTAAATGTGGCTCCATGCTTACATTAAAAAGTTTGGTATAACTATTTACGAGTTTACGAATGATAATTACGGTTGCACAAATATATTGTTACCCAGTTTATGTTCTTGTCTTCCTCTGGTACAACCACTAACCACTTAGTGACCACATAGCAACAGCCAAGCAACCACTTTCCTACAGCCTTGCAAAAACCTGGGACACCATTGCAACCATTAAACAACCATACAGTAGCCTTGTAGCAACAGCCCAGCAACCATTTAGCAGTCACATAGCAATGCTTACCAACCACTTAGCAATTACTTAGCAACAGCTTAGCAACCACTTAGCAACAGCCTTGCAACCACCTAGCAACCACCTGGGATACCATTAGCAACTATTTAACAACCACATAGCAACAGCCGACCAACCACATAGAAACTGCCTAGCAGCCACTTGGAATACCATAGCAACCAATAAACAACCAAATATTAGCCATGTAGCAACAGCCCAGCAACCATTTAGCAATCACATAGCAACTGCTTAGCAACCAAATAGCAACAGCCTAGCAACTGCCAGGGAATTGTCCAAGCTGTGCAGTCACTCTTCTCATTTTTCTTCTTCTCTGTACCAATTTTTTTGTAGTCTAACTAGACTCATAGTTTTCAACATAACACCATCATTCCATCTTCACAGTGTTTGGTGTGATTGAGAATTGTCAGCTTTATGAACTGATGTACAGTTTTCAGAAAAACTTGTAAAAACATTTGTTTTCCATTAAGAATAAATGGGGTGGAAAAGTATCTTCTACATTTCTGCTCAGCTAGCATAATGCCTGATATTTCATAATAATAATAAAATCTCATGGAAAATAATGATAGGGGCTGTCATATTTCTCATCTCAAGGGTGTGTAATAAAACTTCTCTACACAGCTTCATTCTGCACCCACTTTTGTATTAGGTTTGGAGGTAAAGGGTCACAACCAGTGATGGCATAGTTACATTGAAAAAGTAATCTCATTACTGATTACTCCTTTAAAAACTTAGTTACTTTATTAATTACTTGATTTTAAAAGTAACTAAGTTATATTACAAGTTACTTTATTAGTTACATTCAGCAGCTGCAGACAACATCCCACACCACCTCTACATAAAAATGACAACCAGTTTACCCAAAACTCACTTTATTGGAAATGAATTTTTAACAGCAACAATGCATCTCCTGACATTTAAAGTTAAAGAAAATACTTGTTTTATATATAAAAAAGACTCTCTTGAGAAAGAATTCTCTTGAATTAACTTAAATATATATTTTTTACTAAAAAAATAAAAGTCTTTATTGACTTCACTTAACATAAATACTTGTTTTTATAAATCTCATTGACCTGACATATTTAACTGCTAACACTGTATTGACAAAACTGAACATCGAATCTGCTGTTCACAGCATTAGAGCAGCAAGGAGTGATTTTACAAAACAAAACACAGTGTATATGGTAGTGAGTTATAATCATCAAAATTTAAATAAACATTTGAAGTGCATCAGTCTGTGTGTAATGAATGAATATAATATACAAGTTTCACTTTTTGAATGTAATCACTGAAATAAATCAACTTTTTCATGATAGTCTAATTTTATGACCAGCACCTGTACATACTGCCCTCACAACTTCTTCAGCTCTCCTCACTTTTTACACTGAAGTCCAGCTTCTGTTGTGTTTGGGCCAATTACTAAAAAATATTAAACCTTTTATTTTTGTGTATTTACCAGTAATTTAATTTTTTTACTATTGGTTTAAAATATTTGGATTGCATGAGAAAGTTTTAGTAATATTTTGGTTTAAACTAAATAAATGAATGTTTCTTATGTGTTAGTTCATAGTGTAGTACTGCAGTGTCAGTATAAAGGGTTACTGTCTCTTTAAGAAAAAGGCTGTTTTGTTTTAGCGAGTGAGTAGGAGAAGTTTGCTGTGTGTTTTCGTTTGATAACCCTTCCCTCCATTGTTTACATTTGTGTCAGAATCCTGCAAGAAGTAAAATCGCAAGAAGAAAGTAAAAATATTGTAGCGTCGGCTTAACCGAGGCCACACAGCGTCAGTGACGTCACTTCCCAGAATCCCCTGCGGGTTGTGCATAATTAGGGACTGTTGGGGATTGTTAAGGATAATTCTGTTATGTGATTGTTTTGTGTTAGTTTAGTGTCATTGTTGTTATCTTCTTATGTTGTCTTACAGCACTTACTGACCCGTTTGCAGACTTACTACTAATGAGACATACAGTAACGTTGGGGACATCAGTAGTTCAGAGTGTGTAATCAGGTGTGTGGCCTTCATGCTGTCTTGTTTGGACAGCAGTAAAGAGACCGTTCTGCGAGATGCTGAATCTGTCTGGGTTTCCTTCTTCTGCTACGCCACAGTATATATTTTTACTAAGGAAAATTATAAAAATAGTAACACAGTGACTTAAGTAAGTAACTTTAATCTGATTACTGGATTGGAAATAATAACGCGCTAGATTACTCAATACTGTAAAAAATGGTCAGATCAGCTGACATCACTGGTCACAACTAATGTCCCTTTACAGGGTCATTAAAACACCCTAATCTTTCTGGAAAATGAGACACATCTGAGCTCACAGAGCATCTCAGTTTTTATGGCGGGCAGCCTTGGGCTCAATGTTAAGAAACCAGGCTTGTGACCTGAAGGTAGCCAGTTCGATCTCCTGAACCTACAAGACATGACTGAAGTGCCCTTCAGTCAAGGCTCCCCACTGCTCCCTGGGCACCTCTATGCCCTTCAAATGCTCTGTCCCCTAATGTGTGTGTTCACTAGTGTCTGTAAGTTGGTTTCACTGCACAGATGCAGAGGTGTGTATGCAGATTGGTCAATGTGTCACTTTCACATCTCTCTCTCTCACACTGTCTCTCTCTCTCTCTCTCTCTGTAGCTCCTGAGGAGTTTGTATCTCTGGCTGAGTTGGAAGATACGCTGTTAAGGAATCTATTCAGAGGGTATCAGAAGTGGGT
>BRDA01069705.1:7403-37780 GCA_036984385.1 Crenuchus spilurus
ACACACACACACACACACACACACACACACACACATTCTCCCTCAAGTAGTTTTACGTGTCACGTATAGCCACTTGTAACACTCAGACGCGCTCGTTGGTGTTCCGGCACAATGTTTTTGTCCGGTCTGATTCCTCACTGGAGTAGTAAAAGCTCGCGCAGACTCACAATGTTCACCGATATGCACTGTGCATTTTGATGAACTCCCTCTTACACACACACACACACACACACACACACACACACACTGGAATGTGTCCAGCTCCCCAGCAGCTGGGCCCAGTCCAGCCCCACACTAATATTAACCTTACACACACACTCTCAGCTGGAGCTGAGATAAGATACAGTATTAATCCCTACAGTTCAGTCACAGTGTGTTAAAGCACAACAGGAGCTGTGGATATGAAATGGTCATTCAGTCTTTTTTTAACTTTTATTATTCGTAACCATGTAGAAGTCATGCAGCACCCTGGACAGCAACTTTCTGACCTCACATGAGCTTAAATCAAATCACAGACACTGAAGAAGTAACAAAAAGTCCTCGTCTTCATGTAGACTAAAATATTCTTTCATTCTTTTTTGCCTCTTTAGTTCATGTTTATGGTCATATTCATCATATTACATCAACATCATTTCTAAAGTCCAAAATAAAATATTGCAAGCATATAACATGCATTATATCACCAAGCACCAGCTGGCAGGGAAAATAATATGAATCAATAATATGTTTCACCTCCCCTTCCCCTCTATTTCTAACACATCTATCTGTTACACACTCTAGATATTATTGACTGAGGTAAACAAACCACAAACAATATTTTGTCCCACCTGCCCTTAAAGAGTGGAGGATGTAAGGACACCTTACTACTTACTACAACTTAAACCAGTGGACTTGTGTATTTTGCCAGGATTGTACCATGGGCTGCATTGGGGCAGCCATGGCCTAGTGGTTAAGGATCTGGTTGTGTGACCGAAAGGTTGCTGGTTCCTCAGACAGGACATGACTGAAGTGCCCTTGAGCAAGGCACCAAACCCCCTATCTGCTCCCCAGGCACCGGTGGATAAGGGTTGCCCACTGCTTCAGGCACAAATTCTGTATTCAAATAGTGTGTGTTCACTAGTGTGTGTGTGTTTCACTGCATGAATGGGTTAAATGTGGAGGACAAATTCTGTTGTGTGCAAAATCATACTGGCAAAAAGGTGAATAATATATATACAGGCGGCACGGTGGCTTAGTGGTTAGCACGTTCGCCTCTCAGCGCTGAGGTCTTGGGTTCAAGTCCCCATCTGAGCGGAGTTTCCATGTTCTCCCCGTGTCTGCGTGGGTTTCCTCCGGGGACTCCGGTTTCCTCCCACAGTCCAAAAACATGGAGGTCAGGTGAATTGGGTAATCTAAAATTGTCCGTAGGTATGTATGTATGTATGTGTGTGTGTGTGTCTGTGTGTCACCCAGCAATGGATTGGCGCCCTGTCCTGGGCTTAGTTGATTAATGTTATGCCCTGCGCCCGGTGAGGGGGTGGGGGACTAACCGCGACCCTGATAAGGAATAAGCGGGTGTGATAATGAATGAATGAATGAATATATATACACTGCTCAAAGAAATAAAGGGAACACTTAAACAACACAATGTAACTCCAAGTCAACCACACTTCTGTGAAACCAACCTGTCCAGTTAGGAAGCAACACTGACTGTGAATCAGTTTTACCTGCTGTTGTGTAAATGGAACAGACAACAGGTAGAAATGAGAGGCAATTAGCAAGACAACCCCTATAAAGGAGTGGTTCTGCAGGTGGTGACCACAGACCTTTTCTCTGTTCTCATCCTTTCTGGCTGATGTTTTGGTCACTTTTGTATTTTATCAGTTTTCTCACAAAAGAAGTAGCATGATGCGATGTCGACAACCCACAGAAGTTGCTGAGGTAGTGCAGCTCATCCAGGATGGCATATCAATGCGAGCTGTGGCAAGAAGGTTTGCTGTGTCTGTCAGCACAGTGTCCAGAGCATGGAGCAGATACCAGGAGACAGACCAGTACACCAGGAGACATAGAGGGGGCCATAGGAGGGCAACAACCCAGCAGCAGGACTGCTACCTCCTCCTTTGTGCACACCTCTTTTCTGGCCCTCCTTTGTGCATCACCTCTTTTCTAACTACCACTGATAGACCATCCCTGTGGAACCAGCGCGCTCGGAGGAAAGCACAGGGTTTCCAGCTCCGAATGGACCAATCAGTAGATGCCTGAGCCAGCGGACATTGCAATGTGTGAGTGATAGAGAGAGTGAGAGCGCCATCTACTCACCCAGAGAGAGCACTGCCAATTTTTGTCTCTTGTGCCCCGGCTGTTGATGGCAAACAGCATGGTGAAACTTAATCTTAATCTTAATCCTGTAGTCACTGTTGAAAGACTGGAGGACAACCCACAAACTGTACAGCAACGGATGAGCTACTGTCTATACCTTTACATCTACAAGGTGGATGTAACAACAATGTAGGTGTGTTTAATACAGTGGACAGTGAGTAGCAGCTTAACATACTAACACACCACCACCACATCAGTTTCACAGCAGTGCTGATAATGATCCATCACCCAAATAATATCTACTCTGTGATGGTCCTGAAAGGAGGATAACAAGGAAATAGATGGACTACAGTCTGTAATTGTGTGCAAAGTACTGTAGTCAGTGGAGCTAATAACATGGACAATGAGTGTAGATACAAGGGGGTCATAATGTTATGGCATAATGTTAAGTGTTGTTTTGCCTCAAATATGTAAATCTTTCCTCATGATTAAAATGTATTATATCAACCTGACAGTGTATTCTAGTGTGCTTTCTTGTTTCAGTAATTGTGTTATATACTTGTATTTATGCGGAAATCATTAATATAATCTGTTCAAGTAAATTCAACGTATCACTTTTCCTGTGTGGCAGCTCTCTCCCTATCACACAATAGCACCTCCAACCAACGAGAGAGAATTAATTGAATGAATGAAAGCTGGCTATTATCATTATGTAAATGAGATCGCATAAACCGGTCCCCACTTGTTCTCATTCATTTCTAGCTAGTTTTGCAGGTTTTTAAGTAAAGTGTTGCTTTAGACTTGAGCAGTAGCTGCGCTCATTGTGAAAAATGAAGAAGGTGCATTTAAGAGACTTAAGAGGTTCATATAGGAAAAGCATATCAATATTGACATCTACAGAGCCTTTATATATCAAGTTAAACTTTAAGTTTACAAAAATATACTTCTTTAATAGGGATGTTGGTCAGTGCATATTAAAGATACATACTGTATGAAGCAGCTACTAATGTGATACAGTGCAATTCACCCCATTATGATGCAGTGTGATGATCATGATTTGATTCAACGTGATATGATGCAATAAACAAGAATACTATGCAATTCAGGATGGTACAGATTTTTAACAATTTGGTAGAAAGTGTAGCTCTTCCTTCTCCGTGATAATCTGTGACTTGCCTTGACTTGCCTCCAACTCGTACCAGACTCCACGGAGAAACTTGATGAGAACTGCCCACTGACAGCAGTGAAGATTAGAAAGTGAGCTTGAGATGGAGAAATCAAATTAAATCTAAAACGACACATCACATTTCTACATAATACAGGCATAGGACCTCTACTGACAAATACAGTGAGGAAAATAAGTATTTGAACACCTTGCGAATTTGCAAGATCTCCCATTTAGAAATCATGGAGGGGTCTGAAATTTTCATCTTAGGTGCATGTCCACTGTGAGAGACATGATCCAAAAGAAAAAATCCAGAAATCACAATGTATGATTTTTAATAATTTATTTGTGTGTTACAGCTGCAAATAAGTATTTGAACACCTGCAAACATTCTGGCCCTCAAAGACCTGTTAGTCCGCCTCTAAAAAGTCCACCTCCACTCCACTTATTATTCTAAATTAGAAGCAGCTATTTGAGGTTGATAGCTGCATAAAGACCCCTGCCCACCTCACACAATCAGTAAGACTCCCAACTACTAACATGTCTAAGACCAAAGAGCTGTCCAAAGACACCAGAGACAAGATTGTAAACCTTCTCAAGGCTGGAAAGGGCTACGAGGCAATTGCCAAGCAGCTTAGTGAAAAAAGATCAACTGTTGGAGCAATTATTAGAAAATGGAAGAAGCTAAACATGACTGTCAATCTTCCTCGGACTGGGACTCCATGCAAGATCTCAACTCGTGGTGCATCAATGATCCTAAGAAAGGTGAGGAATCAGCCCAGAACTGCACAGGAGGAGCTGGTCAATGACCTGAAGAGAGCAGACACCACTGTTTCCAAGGTTACTGTGGCTAATACACTAAAACGTCATGGTTTAAAGTCATGCATGGCAAGGAGGGTTCCCCTGCTTAAATCAGCACACGTCCAGGCCCGTCTTAAGTTTGCCCATGACCATTTGGATGATCCAGAGGAGTCGTGGGAGAAAGTGCTGTGGTCAGATGACACCAAAATAGAACTTTTTGGTCTTAATTCCACTCGCCATGTTTGGAGGATGAAGTATGATGAGTACCATCCCAAAAACACCATCCCTACTGTGAAGCATGGGGGTGGAAGCATCATGTTTTGGGGGTGTTCTTCTGCACATGGGACAGGACGACTGCACTGTATTAAGGAGAGGATGACCGGGGCCATGTATTGCAAGATTTTGGGGAGCATTGAAGATGGGTCGTGGCTGGGTCTTCCAACATGACAATGACCAAAAGCACACAGCCAGGATAACCAAGGAGTGGCTCCGTAAGAAGCATATCAAGGTTCTGGAGTGACCTAGCCAGTCTCCAGACCTAAACCCTATAGAAAATCTTTGGAGGGAGCTCAAACTGGCTGATCTGGAGAAGATCTGTGTGGAGGAATGGGCCACAATCCCTGCTGCAGTGTGTGCAAACCTGGTGAAACACTACAGGAAACGTTTGGCCTCTGTAATTGCAAACAAAGGCTAATATTAACACTGATTTTCACAGGTGTTCAAATACTTATTTGCAGCAGTAACACACAAATAAATTATTAAAAAATCATACATTGTGATGTCTGGATGTTTTCTTTTAGATTATGTCTCTCACAGTGGACATGCACCTAAGATGAACATTTCAGACCCCTCCATGATTTCTAAGTGCGAGAACTTGCAAATTTGCAGGGTGTTCAAATACTTATTTTCCTCACTGTATATGCACATAAATCAATTATTAATTGAAGGTAATTTGGTGAGTTTTCATATTGGTACGGCAATACAAAATTAATTAAAATAAATAAATAAAAAAAAAACTTATCATCCCTATAATTTAAAGTTCTTAGCATTAATACCCTGTTCATAGGTGGTATTAAATGACCTAATGATCTAAGCACCAGTAGACAATTAGATGGCAATGAAGTAGCATGCCAAAGTTTGGCCACCCTTAGTCAAAATGTCAGTTACTGTAAAGTTATATAAGGTAGAAAATGAATTTTCAAAATATATTAAGTTAAAGATGAAACATTCTTTTCAACATTTTAAGCTAGATCGGTGTCTTATTTTTATTTTGTGCAACTTTACAATGACAAGAGGAAAAGAGCACCTTGAGATCACTGGGCACCCCAAGAGGTTTGAGCTCTCAGGTAACTTTTACCAATGTCTCAGACCTTACTTGGCATGTTTGTGCTATGGCTCATTCACAATAATCATTAGGAAAGGCAAGGTGATGCAATTTCAAAGCTTTTTTAAATACTCTGACTCCTCTAAGCTTCTCCAAACAATCAGCAGACATGGGCTCCTCTGTACAGCTGTCTAACATTCTGAAAATTACAATAATAAATGCCCACAATGCAGGAGAAGGTGACAAGAAGATAGCACAGCATTTTTAGGAGCTGTTTCCTCGGTTTATATGAAAATATTGTAGCTGTGATAGTGTCAAAGGGGGGTGTTAATAAGTACAGAGCATACAGTGTGCCCAAACCTTTTAACTATTTTTTTTTTGCCATTTTGAAACTATAAAAAATGCTTAACATATTAAAGAAATGCATTATCTTTAACCTTATCACTTTTGTAAATCAGGTCACCTTTTACTCGTGTAGCTATTCACAGAAAGAAAAATGTTGACTTCTTCTCAATAAATGCTGTGTTTTTTAGCAGACCACTGCACACTGTTCAAGGATGTCACTATTATTAATTCTTCTTTCCTTTATAACTTGGCATGCCCACGGATGTCACAGTTCATACTTAAATAACTACTCTTGTTTGATTGCAGCCAGGAACCAAATTTTCAGGTGTTTCAGAATTTATATTTGGTAAAAATGTACAAATTTGGTGCCCAGAACAGAACAGAAGCCATTCCATGTTGATGAAAAAGGGAAAACAGTGCATCTTTACCTGCACTTATCATTGTCTAAATAAGAAAATCAGACTGAATTTTGACAGAAATGTGACCGAATGGCCAGGGATAAGTTCATATTTCTGCTATACCTACCTCATATATGTGAATTTCATCTAAATCCAGTCACATGACTCTACTAGCATTTGCAGAACATTTTATCTGCAATGTAAAGACAATATTGATGTCGCAATTGAGGACATATACATTACAAAGCTAGCAAAATTGTTAAATCTGCTATATTTACTCTTCTATCTTCTACTTTTGCTTGAATATCCCACCCTTTCTACTCATGAGCAGCTTTAACTGTGTCTCTCATTCTCTTTTCCTCCTACACAGTAGCTGCTGATGAGTCAGTCTCCTGCAGTTGCTTTAGCACTCCTGTGTGAGAGAAAATGAAGTCATGCCTTACTCAGTGAAGACTCCTGATCTTTTTCAGATTTACCCTTTAGACTACTCCACCCTCTGTTCCAAGCACAGTGCACTTTTTCTCTAATTATTAACTGGTTCAATATTTATCACCAACTTTCACTTTATGATAAGACAAGACTGATGAGATTAGGCAATTATCGTTAGGAAGTTATCATCAATTTTTCAATTCAATATATAAAAAGGATCAGGATCCCCTGCAGATCAGGACCACCACAGAGCAGATATTATTTGGGTAGTGGATCATTCTCAGCACTGCAGTTACACTGATGTGGTCGTGGTTTGGTAGTGTCTTGTGCATGTGCAAGTAGATGAGAACACAGCCGAGCTGCTGGAGCTTTAAACACCCCAGTGTCACTGCTGGACTGAAATTAGTCTAACAACCAAATATATCCAGCCAACAGAGTCCTGTGGGAGGCATCCTGTGATGACTGATGAAGGAATAGAGCATGAATGAATGAATGAATGTTACACTTATATAGCGCCTTTCAAGATACCCAAGGACGCTTTACAATCAACACACTTCATATACACACACTCCGGTGAGAAGCGGCAGCCAATCGCGCACAGCGTACTCTCAACCGGAAGCGACCATCCACCTGGAGGACTGCATCGAGCACTAGGGGGATCACCCAGAACAGAGTGCCAACCATATCTGGGCATACACACATACATACATTCATACACACACGGGTAAATTTTTAGAGTATCCAATTAACCTGATCTCCATGTT
Organism: Crenuchus spilurus; assembly: GCA_036984385.1. NCBI lineage: Eukaryota > Metazoa > Chordata > Actinopteri > Characiformes > Crenuchidae > Crenuchus > Crenuchus spilurus. Next base: position 14,928 of record BRDA01069705.1, read on the forward strand.
TTTGGACTGTGGGAGGAAACCAGAGTTCCCGGAGGAAACCCACGCAGACACAGGAAGAACATGGAAAGTCCGCTCAGATGTGGACTCGAACCCAAGACCTCAGCGCTGCGAGGCGAACGTGCTCACCACTAAGCCACCGTGCCGCTCAACAGCATGACCAACAGAAACTGTGCAGCAACAGATAAGCTGTTTCTACAAGGTAGACCAACAAGGTAGGAGTGGACAGTGAGTGGACACGGTGTCTAAAATCTCCAGCAGCTCTACTGAATCTAATCCACTCATACCAGTGCAACACATATTAACACACCACTACCACATCAGTGTCACTGCAATGCTGAGAATGATCCATCGGCCAAATAATACCTGCTCTGTGGTGCTGTGAGGATGCTGACCAATGAAGAAGACTAGGTTAACAAAGTTAACAGATTGACTACAGTCTGTAATTGAAGAAATATATGCACCTGTATGGTCAGTTGAGCTGAGATAATGGAGTGTAGACACATACACACCACTATAAACCACTAATTCTATAATTCAGTGAATAATAACAGTGTTTGTGATGTAACTGATACTTTTTTTGTATTATAATCGTTAAAATCTGTAGATATCTTAATGTAGAAAAGGTCTTTGCAAACTGCAGTTTGATGATGAAACTCAATATTTGTTGTTTGTCTCTACAATCAAACAGACAAAAGTGTTCCTGCAGTGTTTAGCACCAGCCTTAATCTAACAGTAAATCTCGATCTGGAGTATGTGAGTATTGTTGCCAGATGTCAGATTAGCATCGGGGCTAAACTCTGCAGAAGAACAGTTCAGTTCATCCTGTTAGAACACTGTAGATCTCCTGGAAGTGGCTGCTTTCCATTCTTCACACTCTGCCATCTACTCTCTGAGAAAGATCACTCAGTGGCATTGATTCTGAACATTAGACTGGCCTTCATCTTAAGACATCTTCAAAAATGACACCTACACAGTAAATCTGCCAGTGTTAACTCAACACTATTAGAGTTAAATTAACACTGAGGGTGTCAAAATGTAACACTCTCAGTGTTAATTTAACTCTAATAGTGTTGATTTAACACTGGCAGATTTACTGTGTAGTTCATCAACATCAGAGAAATAATATTAATAAACTTTAATAAAACTTTAATATTTACTCTTTTTACACTTTATTCTCTCTAACCTTACTCTCCTCTACTGTTGTATTTTTGCCTGCAGTAAATGTTTATCTTTGTATGTACTTTTAATATTTGTTGTTTATGTGTTTATCTGTGATTTATTTTATTGTATTATGTTTTGTAAAGTAATTATGAGTGATTATTTCTGACTAGATATTCTTTTATCTTTTCATCATTTTCTATGTACAGTGGTAACCCTACTTATGAGTTTAATCCGTGCAGGAGTTGAGCTTGTTGCTCGTACACATACAGTATACTTTAATATGCTAAATAATGTGTTTATATGGGTTTTTAAAACATAAACGAGACGACAACGCTTGTGTAGGCTGGCGGCTAAGGAGGACAGGAGGACGGGCGTACGTGTATGGCATGGTTACACTTATCATATGAAAAGTAAAAGTAAAATGTATCTAACTTTCTTGTTCACTACCTTTTGCTTTCTTTGTGTCACTTTCACTAGCACTTTCACTTTCACTGGACAGCAGTCAAAGGTAATGACTGACTTCTTCTACGCTAGCATCTAGGAGATGCTACGACCGCCGCGCCCCTAGCGGTTGGCATACTTGAACTAATTTAGGTTACTCGTTACGTGGAATTTTACTCGTTATCTGGAACCAAAATATTCTGTGATCTCGACTCATTACCTGGAATACTCGTTAGTAGGGATGCTTGTAAGTATGGTTAACACTGTATTTGCTTTTGTCAGAGATTTTACAGTTTTTCTCAGTCATTTTGGTTCATTTCTCAGATCAGAATTGAAATTCTCAAAATTATTCATTCAATCTCCACATCTCCTTGTCACTTGTGCACATCATAATAGCGTTTCTCATTGTGTTTGCAAATGCTTTTGTACATTCATGCATATGGCCATGTATAATTATCTGCTGTTTTTTACATTATCAGTTGCTTATATCATGTTCATCAAAATATGTTTAACTGATTGTCTTTTGAATTGTCTTTCCCTCCAAAACATTTAGGCTTTGGGTCATCGCCTCGGTCATTACATGCAAAAGTGCTGAACGTGTTGTCATAATCTCTCAGGCATCATTTGTACATTTCTATGAAACGTTTTTGGTCAATTTTGGTAATTTATCCTAAATTGATTAAATTGTTCTCAGGTGAATCTTGGCTTTCAGGTAAGAAGGGGAATTTGTGAAGGTTTTATATCAAACAATATTCAAACAGCTCTCAACAACACCAGATGAGCAATGAAACAGCTGTACAGAGTTCTATTTCAACAGAGTAAAGGAGGTACAGTACCAGTATGTACAGGTTAAACCTTTATGCAGACTGACACATTTGCACTGGCTGAAACATCAGTAAGTGTTTCTTGTCCAAAATGAACATTATATGTACTATATACAAATGTCATCACTCATTTTCTGCTTCAGTGTATCATAGAGCTGGAATCAGGAGAACCACTCCACTCTTTTAGACCTGGATGAGGCTTCAAACTTGCAAAATACAGAAGGCGTGGTCGAAAAATTATTGGCCAAGAGGCTACCACTGATGTACCAGGCCAACGAGGAGGAAACATCACAATGTGTGCTGCTTACACATATTCCCATTATAGAGCCCTATAACATACAGCATTTTGTTACATTCTTGTACACCCTCTTATCCCTGATAATGAGAGAAGTGTGATGCAAGTAGATTTGCCAAAATATGTGGTTATTTGGGATATTGTGAGTTTTTACCACTCTTACAACATCAGGCTATGGTTTACCACTTATCATAGAATGCTGATGGAGTTCCCCATCCCTGAACCCAACTGAGGAGTTCTTCTTAGCCTGGAGATGGAAGGTGTACAATCACCCAGATGAACCTGCTGACTGTCATGGATGCAGGTTCAGTGGATATCACAGCAGATGTCTGTAGAGGCTGGTTTAGACACTCCAGGAGATTCCTTACACACTGCATTGCAAGGGAAGATATCCAGTGTGGTCCAGCAGATCGAGTGTCAATGTCAGTCGCAGCACCATAATTCCTTAAGCTGTTGTCTGGGGTTGTTTTGAATGTTTAGAGTAAATGACTAATTTAGTCATTTTTGCTTTGTGTTATAGAGTCTACCAAACAGTCGTCTGTCTTTCCTAAATTTCTATCTGATTTTTTTTATCACCAAATTGCAGTTTGAACAATACAGTAAAAGAATATTACTGAATAAATCAGATTCCAGTCCAGTTTCTTGTGGTCAGTCTCCCACATACAGGAAATGGATACATTCAATTGATAAACCACAGAATGTGCAGCGTTCTATGACTAAGTATGTCTAAGTATTCTGACGGCCTTGTTCATAGGCAATGACACACAGACTAGACATTCTGATGGCACTGAATAGTTGATTGACATAAATATTTGCTTTTGAGGCAAAAACAAAGAATTTTGAGTGAGGTACAGGCTTTTGCGTGTGTTTCATTGAGTTTTGCTGTTTGCACTAACTGTTGTGAGAAATGCACTTGTTGTGATGAGAATGTAAATCATGATGTGAGAAATGAACCAAATCGACTGAGAAAAACTGTATTACAAACACCATAATTAAAGAGCAACACTATTTATCTATACATGTATACAGTAATATGCAAAAGTTTATGCATCCCTATAAAGTACATATACACACACAGTGGTAACCCTACTTACAAGTTTAATCCGTGCAGGAGCCGAGCTCGTTAGCTGGTTTGTTCATTAGCTGGTTTGCTCGTTAGCTGGTTAGCTCGTTAGCTGGATGCATTTTCCCCATAAGAATACATGTAAAACTGATTAATCTGTGTCAGCCGGCCAATATACAGTATACTTTAATATGCTAAATAATGTGTTTGTATGGGTTTTTAAAACATAAACGAGACGACGACGGCGCTCGTGTAGGCTGGTCACTAAGGAGGACAGGAAGACGGGCGTACGTGTATGGCATGGTTACACTTATCATATGAAAAGTAAAAGTAAAATGTATCTAACTTTCTTGTTCACTACCTTTTACTGTCTTTGCGTCACTTTCACTAGCACTTTCACTTTCACTGTACAGCGGTCAAAGGTAATGACTGACCTCTTCTTCTACGCTAGCATCTAGGGGATGCTATGACCGCCGCACCCCTAGCGGTTTGGCATAGTTGAACTAATTTAGGCTACTCGTTACTTGGAATTTTACTCGTTACCTGGAACAAAAATATTCCGAGATCTCGACTCATTACCTGGAATACTTGTTTGTAGGGATGCTCGTAAGTAGGGTTACCACTGTATATATATTCATTAATACATTTGGGCTGTTTATATGTTCAGAAAAAAACACAAAAAGTTAGAATATACCAATAATAATAAATTAACTTGCACTTTTCTGTATGCTAATATTTTGTCTTTACTCATTCTAAACCTCTCCTTATGGCTGTCCAGTATTATTTATTAGTTTCTTTGGTTAATCAATACTTCATTATGTTAAAGCAAGTGCTGTTGAAGTTAATACATCTATGTGATGGTTGGAGCATTGAGAAGATGCTCAATTGTTCTTCAGAAGATATGAGCTATTGTTTACCTATCAGCAGTACTTATTAGAAAGAAATACTTGTTATTTTTTTTACTGTATTTATGTTTATTTGTTCATTGCCAACAAAACATTAGCATAGATAGATAGATAGATAGATAGATAGATAGATAGATAGATAGATAGATAGATAGATAGATAGATAGACAAACTGCCCTGACGATATCCTGTGTATTTAATCACCAAGATGTTAGAAGCACATCCTGTATGTCTTGTACATTGTGAGGTGGAGATGCTTCAAATAAGACTTGCAGTTCCAGCACATCCCACAGATGCACAATCAGTTTAAAATCTGGGGAATTTTTGAAATCACTCACCACTACGGATCCCACAAACCTTACAATTTCAGAGGTTTACCCCCTTCATCTGATCACAGCATCATCAGAGTTACTCGTGTCTTCTTGACTGCCCATTTCTCCCACATATGTACGAGAACTGACTGAACTGTTCTCTTCCTGTCTATTACATTCCAGCTTAAGCTGTTACCAACATTTAATTTTTTGCTTCATCTGTGAGTGGTCATAATGAATAGCTTTTAGACACTGGCTGAAGCTGTAACAGCAGGTTATTTAATGTTTCTACTGTGACTAAACCTAAGAGACAGGCTTTGCATCAGGCCCGGTTTGTTTATACCTTTACATGGACACAATAGCGACATGCCCTGGCACCTTGGCATTTTATATTAGTCTCTCATGTCTCTTCAGTGTGTCCTACTACAACTTCGTAAGTGACACACAGTTTCTATCTGCCTTTCTCACTTTTCCACTGCCTCTCACTCGATTCTCTCCTCTGTGCAGTTTAATCACAGCTGGCTTGCTGAAGTTGTGAATGTCATGGCCATACATTCCTGCACTCAGTCATTTTGCACTGCGTTTAGTTTTTCCTTCTTTGTCTCCATGTTTCTCTTTTTATTCCACTCGTCCTCATTCCGGTCTCTCTTGGGCTGAGTCTCAAAGAAGCTGTCTAAAAATGCATCTCTGCCACGTCAACATCACTAATTGATGCCTCATTGAAAAGGAAGAAAATGATACGGCGCTGGCAACCGTATATGGTTGCTATAGTAACAGGGGTCTATTAGATGAAGGGAAGCAGCACTGTGGGGCAATATTAAGGGTGTAATACTTTAGGGCAGTAATGAGGGAGTTTTATTATGTAAGGTGAGAGAGTGAAGGATGATGGGCAATTTATCAAAAAGTACAAATCTCTACACATCAGTAGTCCTCTTTAGCAGTTAAAGGCATCTTTAACAGTTACTTTATTCTTTTCCTGCATATAACATTAGTGACAGCCTTTTTATGTTCTCCATGTGTCTGTGGTGACTGATTTCCTACCACAGACTGAAAACATGGAGCTCAGGTGAACTGGGTACTCTAAATTGTCTTGGTATGATTATGGGGGCAGCTGTGGCCTAGTGGTTAAGGATCTGGTCTGGTGACCTGAAGGTCGCCGGTTCGATCCCTGGGCAGGTCATGACTGAAGTGCCCTTGAGCAAGGCACCTAACCCCAAGTTGTAAGTCGCTTTGGATAAAAGCGTCTGCTAAATGCCGTAAATGTAAATCTTTGTATGTGTGTGTGTGTGTGTGTTCTTGTATTTCTCCCTTTTGGGGACTGTAAGTCCTGATGATAGGAATGCATGTCAGATCTGTAAAGGCAGTGACATTTTCTTTACGAAATTTTTCTTTTTGAAAAACAAAAAGAGCAGAAGCACTAACCTTTGGTTGCTAAGATTAAGTTTAGGTTTAGTTTAACTCAGTATTACATAAGTAATCCTCACTAGTATAGTACTACCAAAGTGTAGGGTTGTAAGAAGGGTATGGATAATGCATTGTTGACAAGTACGAGCATGATATGAGTAAAACTCATCAATATCCATGCTCGTGCTGAAGGAAAATCCTCATTGGGTAACTGACTGTCTTCACGATCTGTGATTGGCCAGTCACACAGAGCGCCCGCCCCTTTCTACACAGCTGTGCCCCATTCCCTCTCACACAGTCACTCAGTCACACACACACACACACACACACACACCTTAATTAACATTGTTTGGAAAAACAATGTGTGGAACTCATAACTTTGTGTAGAAAAAAAATGCCAGGAACGTTATTTAGTTAAAATAAATAAATAATTGAAAGAAAAAAAAATCAGTTTGATCATAAAATTAAAAAGGAAGTTGTATGGATTATGACAACTGTTGTTCATACATACTTAGTAGTTCATAATTGCCTAGGCAGATGGGTGCCCCAAGCACAAATGCTTTGTGTGCCTCCCTCCAGCATGCAAGTCTCTGCCTTATAGAAGGGGTTTGCAGTAAAACAACTGTTACATGTCTTGCTAGCACATATTTGCACCAGAGAGGTCTCCAGATATTGTGCAGCTTTAACCATGTTTACATATAATGTCAAACTTAATATAAGTCTTTAAACTGAATAATATGAAGAACTTAATATTATATCAAACTGAATAAAGTCAAAGATAGATTGTGTTTCAATGACACAAACTTTTAAAATAATTATGTTGATTTAAATATATCACAAAGTTACAGGAATAACGTTTAAAGATTCAGAGCCACATTGTTTTGAACATGGCTCATATTTGTCATGCATGGTGCTGTTGAGCTGAACTTGTTTGAATAGTAGCAGGTGTCTGTGGTTGACTGGGAGCACTCGCTGGCTCTTAAGCTGCCTTTGATTCTGCCACTCAACAACTCACCAAACACCAGAGCTTTGAAGTCCTCTCACAATCCAAATGGATTAGAAATGCACTCTTCATTTCTATGAGAGGGGTCATGAGAGAGAGAGAGAGAGAGAGAGAGAGAGAGACAACAGCATGTCCACACCTCTCTATTTTCTTTTTCTTCATGCTTCAATTCCAGGCTCTGACTGTAAGCAATAATGGCTTATAAATGGACTCATTAGTAATGGAAATGTCTGCAGTCTGTTCAAAGCACAGCAGTTCTATAGCATCAAGATGCATTGTTTCACCTTCTAAATTTATTTACAGGCTTTTGTAATGCCAACCTAAAGCAACTGGTCCATATTCACACTCATTATGTAGACATATAGTGATGCTGTGTAGTTTATGTACATTATAAACACAATCAGTGTTGCGCTATTAATTGGATTGGAGAACATGGACTCTGAGACAATAGTCTTGTTGATGTGATATACGCTTGTGTGGACAACCTCCGCTTATGTTAAAAAATGCAAATGTAGTCGTCTCCATCGCCAGCGCAAACGATTGCTGTTGTCATGGAAACAGAGTGAACCTTTGAGCTGCGCTGTGCAGAAAAAAAGCAGAACGTGCTGGAGACGAGAGAAACAAAAGAGAGATTTATAAGAGGTTTCAAGACATGTCAGGCAGAGTGAGCGAGGATGTGTGTGAGATTGAGCGAGAAAGAGAATTAGTCAGAACTGGAGCGTTTTTTGTCTTTATTTGTTCGCTCACCATTCTTTGACTTGTTGGGTTCTTTTGTTCAGAAAACACTTGAGCCAAATCTCTTCACTTCTCCAGATGACATTACTTTAACTCCTCTTGGCCTACAGCCACTGGCTACTGAAGCCTCACTCCTGTCACTGCTAAACCAAATCACTGAACTGACTTTATATACTGTTGGAAAACAAAGACTAGACAAGCATACAAACTGTATAAATGTACAAAAATGATCTTTAAGGTCCAACTGTGTACCTTAAAATTTCAGTACATTCATTTCTCACAGGAGAAAGGAGCAGAGTTATATTTGTTCCATTTAAATTGGAGTCATGATTGTGAAAACCATCCTCTGTTGAGGCAGCTGTGGCCTTAAGGTTAGAGAAGCCTGCTCTGGACCTAAAGGTTGCCAATTCAACTCATCTGAACCAGCCAGAAGAATCCACAGCTGAAGCACTATAGAGCAAAGCAACTAACCCCCAACTGCTCCCTGGGCACTTACTGCTCTGGGTATGTGTATATGTGTTCAATGACCTCCTAGAGTGTGTGATGTTCTTAGTGTGTGTGTGTGTGTGTGTGTGTGTGTGTGTGTGTGTGTGTGTGTGTGTGTGTGTATGTGATGTTTGTTATCTTGCTGCATGACCCACCATTCATGGACAGATGTCCTGACATTTTCCTTTAGAATTCTCTGATATAATTCACAATTCATTGTTCCATCAATGATGGCAAGCCGTCCTGGCCCAGATGCAGCAAAACAGGCCCAACACTGATACTACCACCACCATGTTTCACAGATGACATACGGTTCTTATGCTGGAATGCTGTGTTTTCCTTTCTCCAAACATAACACTTTTCATTTAAACCAAAATGATCCATTTTATTAAACCAAAATGTTATATTTTTGCGTGGTGAACAAAAACCACAAGAATGAGAACCGAGCAGGACAGACAGCACGGGGGAGCGTGACAACATGGAAGATACTTACTGGTTCCTGTAGTTACTTAAATGTAGGTACAGCAGAAGAAAATAATAATGTGTCCTAAATCACAGACTAGTCTCTGAGGCACTAAATTAGATCTGGATGTGAATTGAAAAAAAGTTTTGATGATGTATTTTTGCTGGGACAGGTAGGGGTCTTGCTCTGCCCTGACTTGTATCTCCTTTCCCAGTCCCTGGCCTCCTGTCAGTCTAGTTTAAGAAGGTCAGGGATACAGATACAGATATACTTTATTGATCCCTTGTGGGAAATTCTGTCCCAGGACCTGATTTGGGGGATTTTTGTTTGTTGAGGAGGAAGTCTACCGGTAAACGGTAAACTCAAAATTTTAGGCATGGTGCGGTACAGTGGCTCCTCCTTTTTTTAGCACTCATTGTGCCACAGAAGCCTCCCATATCCAAGGTAGCAATTCCAGCACAAAGGCTTACCCACCCTAAGCCCCCTCAAGTGGTTCTAGGGCTCTGTAGTTGCTCCTCTGGGGTGGCACTGCACCTGAAGTGACTATTCTAGAGTTCTAGTGTTTGTTATAAATGTTAGCCTCACAGGTCCACTTGTAAGATAAACGAGCAACATTTCTAATTTAAAAAGGCCTTAAAGTGTCTTGGATTGTATTGCCTCACTTTGTACAGTAAGTCAAGTAAAATTTTATTTATAAAGCGCTTTTTACAACTGATGTCACAAAGCATCTTTACAGGGTTAGTAATAGCAAAATATCAAATCCCAAGTGAGCAAGCCAACGGTGACAGTGACAAGGAAAAACTCCCTCAGAGCTGGAGAAAGAAACCGGGAGAGAAACCGGACTCACATGGGGGACCCATCCTCCTCTGGTCAATTAAATTTTAAGTTCAATTATAAGTTCTTAATAAATTACATAATCCTATGATGATGTTGTAGTGTTCAGGTGTACTGATATGGTGACAGTAATGAAACAGAAAATATAACAATAAAGATAGCAGCCATTAAAATCCATCTAAACTTGAATGAGGTCAGTAGTGTAGGGCATCTGGAACAGGTCACAGTAGTTGGTGGGCAGTTGGTCTAATTTGGCATCATGCAGAGAGAGTATTCAATCTTCCATCAGAGTTGGGCCGGACTGGTGGGCAATCACTCACTCAGAAAAAGACAAAGATGGAATTAATTCTGTGGGTTTATAGAGTACAAGGATAATGAGACTGATCAGAGTGTGGCTTATGACTCTGGCAGAACTATCTAGAATAGCCTACCTAAAAGGAGAGAGCCAGAAGGTAAACAGACATGGGAGCTCCCCAAGACACTGGCATTCCTCTGCTCCACCATCAACAAACCTGAGTGATCGTGTAAGCAGTGGTAAGACAGCTCCAGCATCTCAGTTTACTATATATCCCTATGTCAGTATACCCTGGATCTGCAACCTTTCTATAATGTAAAGTACTAACTATCAAAAGCTAAACTAAAAAGATAAGTTTTCACCCTAGACTTAAAGATTGAGACTGTGGTTGAGTTCTGAACGTTGTCTGGGAGGTTATTCCAAAGTTGAGGGGCTGTATAAGAAAAGGCTGTTCCCCCTGCTGATGATTTTGGAATTCTGGGGACTATCAATAAGCCAGCGCTCTGTGATCCAAGTAAACGAGATGGTTCATAATAGGAAAGGTCTCATATATACCTAAATAAGATCGTTCTCATAGATATTCGGGTGCGAGCCCATGTAAGGCTTTATACGTCACTAAAAGAAGTCTTGGGAAGTCTTGGGAAAAGTGTTATAAAGAAAATTACATTGTTAAAGGAATAGTGAACCCATCATATTTTCATAATTTTCCACTTACCTCACATGTATTCAAACAGCCAAGCCATGTCTGGAGACAAAATTTTGCATCTTAATTTAGAGCTCTACAATGAAAATTTCTAATAAACACTAGAATGTAATAGTCAAATAAAATTCCCAGCTGTTTCAGTAAAAATACTTCAAACCTATTCTTAAACTATAGCCTTAAGGTCTCAAAGACGAGTCAGTGTGATTAAGGACATAATTTTGCTTTATTGTGCTGTACCCATGTTTAAGCACCATTTTAAGCACCAGTAGTAACCAGTAGGTATTTTAAATGTACTGATACATATGGAGAAGTAACACTGTAAGATCTTTACTGGGCTATTATTTTCTTTTTGTCAGTCTCTGTCTATATAGACTATAAATCATATGTAAATGATAGTCATTGTGTAATTAAATGTATAATTAATATTATTATGAAATTTAATACAAACAAGAATATAGTGTAACATGAATGTATAGCAAAGCAACTAATTGCTGTAGATTTGGGAAAAGACCTCATTAACAAATTCTTTGATGCATGTTCTTTTTCAAAAAGGGGTGGAGCTTCTCATGTTCTTACTTCATGTTCAGACCTTTAATTGAACAGAAAAGAAACAGAAGCTTCACTCTGAGAATACACTTCACTCTGCCCTGGTCTTAGACTCTGGTCCTTTAAATACTTCCAAAAATCTGAGTGTCAAAGCATTATTTTATTTTATATCACTTTAATTTTCTCTATTTGGCTGAGTTGTAGGTTCTTTGACGTGATTCAGAAGTCGATCAACTCAATGAAACTCACTGCAGGGGTTTCTTCTGCCTCTCCATCCAGTTCTCCTTCGTTAGGTCTCCAAGCAGCACCATCACCATAGAGACTAGAGCTGCATGGCAGCATTTGTCAAAAGTCTGCAGTAGTTTGACAACCCCCTGTACACAGCTTTGTCTGTGAATCCACATGTACAGAAACGTGCACAGAACATGAATGCAGTGGAATTAAATCCTGCCCTCCTCCTACTCCTCCTACTTTACGCAGCATCATGAAAACTAACCTGTGATGAGACTGAGAGTGAACAAAATGATCAGGCTGTAGATTGGATGATGTATAGAGGTTAGGACCACAGAATATATCATGGAAAACTATTTTTTCAGTTTATATATATATATATATATACAGGGGTTGGACAATGAAACTGAAACAGCTGTCATGTTAGTGTGGGAGGTTTCATGGCTAAACTGTACCAGTCTGGTGGCCAATCTTCATTAATGTCACATTGCACCAGTAAGAGCAGAGTGTGAAGGTTCAGTTAGCAGGTAAGAGCACAGTTATATAGTATATTATAATGCACACAACATTATGGTGACATACCAGAGTTCAAAAGAGGACAAATTGTTGGTGCACGTCTTGCTGGCACATCTGTGACCAAGACAGCAAGTCTTTGTGTCTAAATATTATTGAGCCACTTTGGGGTGTTTTGGAGGAGCGAGTCAGGAAACGGTTTCCTCCACCAGCATCACGTAGTGACCTGACCACTATCCTGCAAGAAGAATGGCTTAAAATCCCTCTGACCACTGTGCAGGACTTGTATATGTCATTCCCAAGATTAATTGATGCTGTTTTGGCCGCAAAAGGAGGCCCAACACCCACTAATAAATGATTGTGGTCTAAAACCAGGTGTTTCAGTTTCATTGTCTAACTCCTGTATATATATATATATATATATATATATATGTGTGTGTGTGTGTGTGTGTGTGTGTGTGTTGGTCACAGTGTGTCACTTTCACTTTCACCAAACATTTACAGAATTTACAGTTTCTGTGTTGTCACAAAAACAGTGTCATATATTTTATATATTTACCATAACAGGTTATAGTCTGCCCTACTACTGTATCTAAAAAAATTAGAATGCTCTGAAAAGGTTCATTGTTGTTTCATTAAAATAATTTCATTAAAAAAGTAAACTGTCATATTTTACATTCATTACATGTAATGGGACATTTCAAATAGTTTTGTTTTACTGTTGAACAGTATGACTTATAGCTCATGAAAATCAGAAATCCCAAATCTGAAATTATTAGAATATTTCAATGTGTGTATCAACATTAAAATAATAAAAAGAAATGTCACTTTTTGTGCAATCAATACATTTTTCACAAATTTCTCATTTGCTTTTTGTAAAATTTAAGTCTGCTTAATTCTGTGGAATAAACAAATATACAAAAATGATGAACTACACAATATGGACCCTTTAATTGTAAGGGACCACTCTTACATAGGAGTGGTGATTGGTCGCTGGGGCGGGCCCATTTCATGTCATCATTACTGTGTTACCTCCTCCTCTGACTCAGAGATTGGTTGCTGGGGTGAGCCCTTGTCCCATTATTGGTTAGGGCTAATAGTCAGCTAACCACACTAAGGTAGATAATGGCTTTCTTAAAGGCTCCGAAGCAGCAGATTAGGGAAAAGTCATTTCATTTCCCTGGCCTACAGACAGGTTGTCCTGATCTGCAGACAGGTAGAGGTCTTGCTCTGCCCTGACTTGTATCCTCTAAATCTCCTTTCCCAGTCCCTGGCCTCCTGTCAGTCTAGTTTAAGAAGGTCAGGGATACAGATACAGATACAGATATACTTGATTGATCCCTTGCGGGAAATTCTGTCCCAGGACCTGATTTGGGGGATTTTTGTTTGTTGAGGAGGAAGTCTACCGGTAAACAGTAAACTCAAAACTCCAGGCATGGTGCGGTACAGTGGCTCCTCCTTTTTTTAGCACTCACTGTGCCACAGAAGCCTCCCGTATCCAAGGTAGCAATTCCAGCACAAAGGCTTACCCACCCTAAGCCCCCTCAAGTGGTTCTAGGGCTCTGTAGTTGCTCCTCTGGGGTGGCACTGCACCTGTAGAGTGTAGGGATCTGTTACTTACCACAGGGACTTAACACAGCATATCTCAGAAAAGGGAAGAGCCTCTATCTTTTGCGCCTTTAAAGTTGTTTTGTTTTATTTTTAGGTCTTCATTTTTTTTCCATAATTCCCTTGAAAGCGTGTGTGCACCATGCCTTTCCATCTCCAGTGCACTTATTCATCCCTCGTCACAGTATTTATTGTTTTGGGGTTGTTTTTCCTTCATTTTTTGTTGCCGTTCTCTTCTCTTCTGTTGAATCCTTCCCGGACGCAAGGTTTCCAGCTTTATCCTAAAGCGGGCCACATTCCAGAGGCCACTTGACTCCGCAATCTGGCTCGTATCGGTCCCATGACATCAACAGAGCAAAAAACTATTTTTATCTTTGCTTCTCTCTCCCAGTCTCTTGTTGTCTCTCACTCTTTAGGTTTCAAGAATGCAAATACGCCAATGGGCCAGAACATTATGATCAATAAGCTTATGTGTTTAATATGCTCATGGTTTGTGCTGTTTTCCCACCAAAAAAACAGCTTTGACTTGCTGAGACATGAACTCTACAAGACTTAATATCTGGAACCAAGACCTTAGCGGCAGATGTTTCCAGTCAAGTTTCAAGATAGTTTTGTTTTGTTTACTGTACATGTTGAAAGAATTAGGCTAGTGGTGTAGAATGCAGTGGTATATGGCTTTAAATTCAGTTTCATTCTGTGTTTTTTCTACTTCTAATTTGTAGTAGTCATCATGTTCATGCATGGTAATATCTCCAGTATCGATTTAACACCTCATGTTTCCACTGTATAAAGATGGAGTCTGGCAGGTATGAAAGGTCAGCTTTCGTATCAGCTGAATGAAGGCAGAAACAAGCTGCTTCACAAAAACAAAAATGTCAAAAACTAAGTAATATATAAACTGAATAAAAAGCATAAACTAATACTGAACCTTTCACTACAATAACAACTGCATATGTTCAAATGACCATTTTAAGAAATGTGCAGAAAGAGAGATATACAACTCTCAGCCCAACATCCATTGAAAATGTTTATGCAAACATTAACATCTGTTGTTTAAATATACATTATTAAATAAATGATTCTGATTCTGTTTTCATATTTAAATTTCAATCCTTTTAGAACAAAACACAATCAATTTTTTCCTTTGTTTAAAAAAAGAATATTATGTATCTGTCTCTTCATTCAGCTCATCTGCCAACACTTCACAATGCCTATTTGTGACTAGTGCATCTTGTTTATTTTCCTTTAGTGTTGATGTGTCTTGATACTTTGGTCTTTCTTTTTTTCCCTCATTGTAGTGTTCAGGAAGTAACTCAGAGTCTGTAAAAGACATTCATCATGATATGTCTTTGGGAGCAGCCTCAGGTCAGGAGTTTAACTTTGTTTAGCAAGTGACTGAGCTGAAAATGCTGCCTGATGTCCCTGTGGAACTCAGCAGTTTATTCCTGACAAAGAATGAGGCCACAGATTGGAATTCTTCACCAAGTGAGCTTTTGAGTTTTCCATATTTAGGATCTTTTATAAGTTTCTAAAAAAATTGGTTGTATGAGAAATGGAATCAGGAATGTGCAGATGTCACTAGACCATGGGCGCCAGGGGGTGCAGATATTCTGTCACGGGGCTGCGCATGCCAGGGGGTGGAGCACCCCAAGCTACCCTGAGCCATAAGGTTGGCAACCCTGGAACGCAGGCTGACTACAAATGCATTCAGGCTGGGCTCAAAATGCAGAGAAGGAGAGGCAAATCAAAATATAATAAAATCAAACCCCAAAAGAAACAAGTTATATAATAACATAACATAACATAACAAAACAGCAGCCACAGCCGAGGATGAATGAGTGCAGCTGTGATGGAAAGTGATGTGCACACATGCTTTCGCTGCACCCAGGGAGTGTGGAGAAAACTATGAAACTCAAACACAAAAATAAGTCGCCTCGCACAGCGGCGCCCCCAGACAATTTTCATAGGGGTGGCCAGATGGGGCCACTGAAAATTTTGGGGTGGCACACTAACTCTGAGTCATAAGTGACTTTTATGAATTCTGTTATGCTATTGCGGCATATAGACTAGTCAATATGAGAGTTAAGGAACTGCATACTGATATACTTGTGTTTCTGATTTTACAGCTAATATTACAAATGATCTGATGTCCATAGACTAATATGGTTCAATTATCATTTACTGTACAACTGTTCTGTGTTATGTATCTGTATATACATGTATTAGGTGATTCATTGTTTTTCACATAGTTAAACTATTTCTTAAAAAGACAAATATTACAGCTTAAAATGGAGAAGTACATTAATAGTAAAGAATACGTTATTTAATGGAAACAAGCCTACTCAAGTTTTAAAAAATCACACAGAGGCCTTTAATTATTTAAAATACAGCTTTATTGTCCTGTTGCTGAGTCCTTTTGTAAATGTATGCACTGTAAGCCATGTCTTACATGTCATCTATGGGGACTGTACCACTCTTATGAAGTCACGTATTCTGTTTCTGTGAAGAGTCCATGAAAAATACTTCATATGTGGCTGTTTGAGCCCCTCTGCTCTTGATTGAGATACATCTAGGACAAAACAACAGGAGGACAAATCAGTCATACTAATTCTATAATAATAATAATAATAATAATAATAATAATAATAATAATAATAATAAGCTAGCCCCTCTCCATAGTAATTACAGATTATATGTGTAATATAGGCCTATAAACACTTTTATTCAGACTTATAGCTCAGTGTAGATGTGCTATAACTCTACATTTATACAGATAACATTTCATTATTAGGTGATCCCAGAATAACTTTACGTGTTGGCCCAGAACAGCTTCAGCTGAGTCCTGCCTTGCCTGGCATCTTCTGGGAGGGTTGTTGCTGACCTTGCTGCACTTTAGTCCAAAGCTGTTGTCGGACCAGCATTGTACTATTACAGCCTGTCCCTGTATTTCTGCATCTGATCTGTCATTCTCTCTCTCTCACTCTCTCTCTGCTCTGTCGCTGCTCGCTCTCTCTCTCTGCTGTCTCTCTGCGCTCTCTCTCTCTCTCTCACTCTCTCTCTCTCCACACTGATGTTAACATTTTCCTCTCCTGCACTACGTTTCCTCTTAAAGGAAAAAAAAATGTCTCTGGATTTTCTCTTCATCATCTTAAAATTACACAGCACAGTGGCTAATCGTTGCGATTATGGTAATGCTATTAGCTAACGCTAGCTAACTGAATATAGTAAAAAAAAAAACTGAACAGTTTACCGATTGTGATAATATATTTTTTTCTTTTATTCTAAGTATTGTATGACTTGGTGTCTCCTCACCAGACTTGCAATGCTGCACATGGCTGCTGTCTAATGCTGTGTAGCCATATCAAGGGGCATATCAAGGGGCTTCCTGCAGTTATTATTTTTATTTCATGTCATAAATTATTTTAAAAATATAAATTATGTACTCTAATATAATAAATATCCAATAGAAGCATATTATGTAGAACATTATGCATATGCAATTTGATAACATAATGCAAGTTCATTCTCGGTGGGGGGGCACTAGGGGTGGCCAGCGATTTTATAGGGGTGGCCGTGGCCCCCCCTGGCCCCTGGCACCCCTGGCCTCGCGGGCACCTGCATGGATGTTCTTACACAGTAGTGGTGTACACTGCCACATGGGGGTGGGTCTGTTGAGACACCCACACTCAACAGGTGTAGCATCAACCCAGGGGGCCTTCATACCAGAATCATGCATCACTGGAGGAAGTGGCTGCAGCCCACTCTTAGCCCAAAACCAGGAGGAGGGCCGCCGAACCGCACCACACCACTAAAAGCAGACTGTAGTCCTAATGGCTTACAAGTTTTCAGGTGGTGCTCTTCCCCAGGCCAATAACATCCCCCTGGAATCACCACAAACATAAAAAGACAGGAACATTCCTGCCTCCATAAGGAAGCAGGAAGCAGGGACTAGAAAATTGAGGACCAGAGGGCATGAATAGCGGTGAGCCCCTACAAAAACCTGACTGTTGAATAGGAAACTGAAGGTAGTGAGATGACTGACCTGGGTGTAACACACCACAAAGCTGTCTTAAGAGAGCCAGCAGGCAGCTGGAACCACTGATTTGCTGCTGGCTAAGACCAATAGGGAAAATGGGCTTACCTCTCAGCAGCCAATCATTGCGCTGGAAGAAGGAGAGACCCAACAGGTCCAGACACAGTATGGCAAGGGTGGTGCCCAAGCAGGTGGAACCGCCACACAACGGTGAGGACAAACAGCAGAAACCAACCGCCACATAGCAAGGGTGGGACCGTATATGGGCCCAAGTGCCAATCTGAGAGGGCAGTACCTTGCTGGTCCAATGGCCGCTCCACAGACAGAGAGATTTATGTATTAATCCTGAAGGAAAATGCAGTGTTAATGAATTGATGGATGGATGGATGAAAGGACAGGCAGAACTTTGTTGATCATAAAAAAATTGCAATATTACAGAGGCAAAATGTAAACTGTAAATAAACACGAAACAGTTTCCTCCACCAGCATCACGTAGTGACCCGACCACTATCCTGCAAGAAGAATGGCTGAAAATCCCTCTGACCACTGTGCAGGACTTGTATATGTCATTCCCAAGACGAATTGATGCTGTATTGGCCGCAAAAAGAGGTCCTACACCTACTAATAAATTATTGTGGTCTAAAACCAGGTGTTTCAGTTTCATTGTCCAACCCCTGTAGTTTTAAAAGACTAATCATTAGACAAACAGAAATGATTCAGATTAACCAGAGAAGGTCACTGGAGAAAGCACAGTCACCTCTCAGTGCTGGGGTCTTGGGGTTGTGGGTCTAATCTGGGGTTTACATTGTTTCCCACAGCCCAAAAACATGAAGGTCAGGTGAGTTCATTACTCTAAATGACACTGGTTTATGTGCATGTATGTGTGTGCCCAGTGATGGATTGGCACTCTGCCCTGGGATTGCCTGAAATAGATGAAAGCTCTGCCCAGTGGTGGGGTATGTGGACTCACTGCAACCATGAACCTGAGCAGTTAAGAAGATAGATTGATGGTTACTGGAGAAAGGAAGGCCCAGGTTTAGTCCAAGGTGGCTATGACGGGTCATGGAATATTTAATAAAAGTCTCTTAAATCATTCAATGTTGCAGGTTATGCAGTTTATGAGTAAAAGACTCTCTGGGAATGTTGTGGGGTAACTATATTTTGGAAGATGATATCCATACTTTCTTAATTTGTGGGACTAATATCCCCCTTCAGCCTAGTTTATTACACCTTAATGACAATTCTCAGAGTTTAATGAAAAGCAGCACAAAACAATACTTCTGAAAAAAGATGATAACTCAGTGATGAATGCCTCCTCATGTATTACATATGAGAAAATTGTTATTTCCACAGCCAGAAAACATAAATCCAAGGCTTTGACCATTGGATTTTGGGAAAAACGCAGCCTGTAGCATTAATAATAAATAATACATCAATGGACTATTGTAACCTCACCCTCTCCTTCCAATTTATAATGTATAACATTTGTTACAACAATTGTAAATTGGAAATATTTGGGTGGGATAAGGGTTCATTTTTGAATGTAAATTCTTTCAATGTAACTTGTGAAGATTTGCTTTCTGTCTTGTTTTTTTATGTTATAAATAAATAATAAAATAATGCTCCCAAAAAAAAGAAAAATGGATAAAGCATCTTATTTCAAAGCCATTATGAATTTCTTTTTGTGGGATGAATGCAAATAAATAGGCTGGATCCACAAATTCTGCTGCATCAGATCCTCAAACGTTGATGTTAGAAGAGTGAGGTAGGACAGAGTCATGTCCAGTGATGTTTCACACACAATGTGTTCAACTTCTGGTGGAGATTAAACAGCTGTAGTAAAGCTTCTAAACTCTTCTAAACTCACCATCAACAACTTGTGAACTTGTGAACTTGTGAACACAGTGACACTGTCCTACCTCACCTTTCTACCATAGAAGACTGAGTATCTGGAGCAGCAGCATTTGTGGACTTTATTATAGTCTAGAAAAAATAATCAATCAATCAATCAATCAATCAATCAATCAATATAATAATAATAATAATAATAATTGTTATTTGTTATAATTATTATTATAACACTAATAATAATAATAATAATTGTTATTTGTTATCATTATTATTATAACACTAATAATAATAATAATAATAATAATAATAATAATAATAATACACCCAGCGATGGACTGGTGCCCTGTCCTGTGCCCAATGAGGGGGTAGGGGACTAACCGCGACCCTGATAAGGATTAAGCGGATGTGATAATGGCTGGATGGATGGATGGATAATAATAATAATATTAATAATAATAATAATAATAATAATAATAATAATAATAATAGGGCCCTTCTGAAATAAAAGTATAGATTGTCATGGAAAATCCTGGGTGATCCCAAACGTATGAGTGGTAGTGTAGATTGTTAATAGTTACATAAAAAGTGTATTTCTAAATCATCCTACATTTGCCTCAACCCCCAGTACACACTGTTATCTATAAAACAGACAGAAGCGTTTTAAAAACAGTAGTAGCAGCAGCAGTCATGTTAAATTCTAACTGAGTCTGTACTTCTGGCCATCTCCATGGAAAACAGTGTCATCCAATGTCAGAAACCCCTTTATTAACTCTATGTGAGATAACGTACTTACAGTGGCGCATCAAAAACAATAGAATATTGTGAAAAACTTCATTGATGGTCATCATTTAAGTCAACATTTGAACTGATACATATTTTGTAGTAATTAAACGTAAAGTGACATTTTGTTGTTTTACTGTAAATTGTAATTCAAAAAGTATTAACAAAAAAATAAAAAAGTGAAATATGTTGCTTTCATATGTAATTAATGTAAAATATATAACAGTTTACCTTTTTTTTCCTTTAATTGTGAACTCAAATGAACTTTTTCACAGCATGCTCACTTTTGAAGAGCACTAGTACTACAGTTCAACATGTGATTCTAATTTGAGTAGCTTCCATTATTCAGTACTTACAGTAATCTCACAGCTCCAATTAAAATCCAAACGTGTCTTGGCTATTAAATTATTTCAATTCTCCTTTGAAATGTATTTGTAAAGCACATTCGCCAACTTGTGTCACAGAACAGCTTTAAAGAAAATCAGCTTTAAACAAAGAGTTCAGGTCCAAGCCTTCCATATGCAAGCTACAAGCAACAGAGGCAAGGAAAAACTTCCTAAGAGCAAGAGGAACCAACGCTTAGTTGGGCAACCCATCCTCTGGTCAGCAAATTTACATTTGAGGTAAAGAAGGATTGATGTACATTTGTTTTATATTTTTTATATATTTATTTACATTTGTTTTACAGTATATCTTTTAAAAAAAATAATTTTACTTCTAAGTTTTTGTCAGTTTTTATCCCCTTCCCAATATAGTAGTAGCCAATTAGCCCATCCCATCCATTACGACTCTCCCCATCACTTTGCACTGTCCCTGACTCTAGAAGGGTGAAGACAAGCACAAGCCTCCTCCATTGCATGTGATACCAGCCACCACCTCTGTTCAAACTACTGCTGGTTCACCGTCACTAGGGAGCCAATGAGCTCAGAGGAAAGTGCAGGATTCCCTGCTCTGAATGGACCAATCAGTAGACGCCTAAGTCAGCGGAGAATGCAATGTGAAAGTGATAGGGTGGTTGAGAGCACCATCTACCCACCCAGAGAGAGCACTGCCAATTTTTGCTGTGTTAGGCCCCGGCTGTTGATGGCAAACAGCATGACTGTGATTCGAACTCATGATCCTCTGGTCATAGTGTCAGCATCTTAGCCTGCTGAGCCACTCAGGGCTCTTTTATCATTTTAAACTGTTTCGTTTGCCTTGTTGACCTTGAGAATGTTACCCTGTCATTAAGAAAGCTAATGAAAGTCTTAACATGAGGCAGAACCTCCAGTATGTCCACAGCTGCAGTTTTACAGCTGTGACATCGCTCCGATGAGAGGGAAGGCAAAAATAAGGGAAATAAATTAGATTATTCCAGTCCATCAATTCCACCGTATTTATGTATAAATATAAATGTGCCTAGAGTTCTGAGCCAGAGAAAGCTGAAGTTTAATCAAAAGAGGAAAGATGAGGAGAGAGAGAGAAAAGGGGGGAAAGAGAGAAACTGCTGGATGGATATATACAGCCCTGCACTCAGAAAGCAATTACTTTTATAAGTGATTTGGAAGGTCACAGTGGCTTCCCACAACAGTTTGTTGTATATGTGTGTGTGTGTGTGTGTGTGTGTGTGTTTGTGTGTGTGTGTTTGCATGCTTTCAAAGAACACTTTGCCCCAAGAATGTTCTAGCATTTGACTGGAACTAAAAACTTTTGCTATTGCTCATTTCAAGTGCTCATTTCATCTTTTAGGGCCCATATTGTTAAACATTAAATATCATTTTGTTCCCCAATACATTATGTAAAACAAACATTCAGCTCCCCCGTGACGTGTGTGAGAACATAATTTAATTCCTCACTCTTATAACTGCATAACTTTTTATAACTTAATATTACTTTCGTTGTAGTTACTAAATAATGTATACTATTATCTCCAAAAAATTTTATATCACAAAAAAGTTCATATTTGTACAGAATTTAATTCTAAAAGGTAAATGATTCTATATTTCTATAGAGTTCTATATTTGGGCGGCACGGTGGCTAAGTGGTTAGCATGATCGCCTCTCAGCGCTGAGGTTTTGGGTTCGAGTCCACATCTGAGCGGAGTTTCCATGTTCTCCCCGTGTCTGCGTGGGTTTCCTCCGAGGACTCCAGTTTCCTCCCACAGTCCAAAAACATGGAGATCAGGTTAATTGGATACTCTAAAAAAAATTACCCTGGTGTGTATGTGAATGTCTGTGTATGAATGTGTGTATGTATGTTTGCCCAGATATGGTTGGCACTCTGTCCTGGGTGATCCCCTAGTGCTCGATGCAGTCCTCCAGTAGCGCTTTTCCACCAACACGGAACCGGCACCGTTCTGGTTCAAGAACCTAATTTTGAACCGTTCGGC
>BRDA01069707.1:18410-34271 GCA_036984385.1 Crenuchus spilurus
CTAACGAAACACACTTACAATCCGTTTCGTTTCGCTGCTCGGTCCTAAAAGCTTATGTCCCTGCCCGGTCGCTGCGCTCCTCCACTGAACGTCGCTTTGCTTTGCCTAACATTCACACAAAGCAATCCAGACTGTTCTCCTCAGTAGTTCCCAGATGGTGGAACAAGCTGCCTACCACCACTAGAGCAGAGGTGTCCCTCACTGGGTTCAAGAAACTCCTAAAATCCGAGCTCTTCAAAGAGCACCTGCTCTAGTGATCCCAAATACTCCCCATGAGTACTAATATACACTCAGCATTCGATATCCAAATGTTAATTCTAGTATACTAGTACTAGTAAATACTAGTACAACTCTAGTATTATTTTTTCGCATCTGTACTTTCCCACTATTGTAAGTCACTTTGGATAAAAGCGTCCGCTAAATGCAATGTAATGTAATGTAATGTAATGTGTTGGCTACACACTGCTCATTACAGTTTTTAGACATTGTATGTGCTTTTATTACTAAAGCTTAACTAATGTGAGGCGACACTCCGTTTTCCTCATTCAGTGGTTCCAAGACTGAATATTCATGAGATCACTCAGGGGAGAGCTCTTTTCTTGGATGGGGGGTCGTTGCACATTCCACCAATGGAATGTCTGGAATTACCATGTCCATTACATTATCATATTAATGACGGATCATGCCATTTTGGCGGGAAAAAATGTGCAGCTGTCTGACTCGCTCAGAAAAACATGTCTCTGCTTATTTAAGCTCCTCTCACAAATATCTAAAAATATATTTAGATTCCAGCTGTATGTATTTAAAAGTAGACACATTAATGATTCTCAACACTTTTTGGTTAGTCAAATGTTTTCTGAACGTTATTATTCAACTTTTTTTTTTTTACATTCCAGTAATGTTGCTGCAACATTATGAGGACCTCACCTACAGTAGCTTAGAAAACTGACCACATGACCAGAGAAACTCCTTTCAGAACTGTTTAGTGACATAAATAAAAAACACTAAATACACAGTTTATTAACATCTCGCTGATGTGACATCAACATTTAGATCTAATTATAAGAAGACTTAGTGACTGTTCAAAAGCAGCAACATGTGTTGATCGGTGGTCTTTTGGTGCATCACTACGGCCAAATATCTTCATATTCTAATGACAACGTTAATATTTAAACAGTAATTCAGTCAGAGGAGGAGAAAAACACAGACATGGTGGATCCGGATGGGCATTAAATCACAGTGGAGCTCCTGTAGAAGAAGACATTACCCCAGAACCTGCACACTTAATCCAAACCCAAAAGGCTTTATACAGTATAACTGACCTGTCCAGTGTGCTCCGTTTCATCTTTATTGATTAAATACATCAGGAAGAACCTGTCGGGAGAGAGGAGAACAGCTTAGTGTTGTTTAGACAAACGTAGAGCCATAAGCAGCACTCTGAGGTTCCTGGAAGAGATCCACTTACATGTAGTTGGCTAAATTGTGCTCCTCCAGCGTGTGCGTCTCAAAACCATGCGGAGTCGTGTCAAAGTAGTCGCTTCCTATTCCGCAGATGAAGCATTTCGTCTGGGTGGACACAGAGAAAGTATCTAAACAAAGCTCTGTAGAACCTGGATACATTCAGTACTTAACATTGGCTAACTGGTGACCTCATAAGTGAAACTGTAAAGCTGACATTTCAATTTACAGGCTCTCCATTAGAGACAGGATGAGGAGTTCAGACATCCAGGTTTGGATGCATCCCTGGTGAGGTGTTCCAGGCATGTCCAACTGGGAGGAGACCCAGGGGCAGACCCAGGACACGATGGAGAGATTATATCTCTCAGCTGGCCTTGGAATCATCCCATATGAGCTAGAAGAGAGATGTCTGGTCTTTGCTTGTACTTTGCTTGGGTTGCTACCTCCATGACCCGGATACAGGACAATGGATGCGTGGATGAACTGCATGCTTATAGTTTCAATTCAATTCTATTCAAACTGATCTGTATAACACGTTCCTGGTCACAAAGCAGCTTTACAGAAATTAGATATCCGGGTCCAAGCCTTCCATGAGCATGCCGGTGACAACAGCAACAATAAAACTCCCTAAGTTCAAGAAGACACCTTGAGAGGAACAACGGCTCAATGGGATGAACCCGTCCTCCTCTGGTTGACAAAGGAGATGTGAACATGATGGTAAGGAGGCATGGACCATAGACCAGAATCTCACCTGGGCCTGAAGCTCCAAAAGTGCACATTTTCATTACAACACACCTGTCATAGTTATTTTCTTTACTAAAATAGTTATTATTATTATTATTATTATTATATACTTTATATATATATATATAATGAATTGAAAGTATTTCTGGTTTGTAATTTCCCTCTGGGATCAATAAAGTATTTCTGATGATGATGATGATGATTATTATTACTATTAATAATAATAATAATAATAATAATAATAATAATGAATAACAATAACAACAACAACAACAACAACAATAATAATAATAATAATAATAATAATAATAATAATAATAATAATAATAATAATAATAATAACAATATCAATAATAATAATAATAATAATAATAATTATTATTAATAATAATAATATTAATAATAATAATAATAATTAATAATAACAATGATATTAATAATAATAATAATAATTAATAATAACAATGATATTAATAATAATAATAATAATTAATAATAACAATGATATTAATAATAATGGTGAATAGATGTAAACAGTGGCAGACGTATCTTCAGGTTGAGAAGTGATCATTTATGGGATCTTCGAAACATGGTGGTGTAAGACAACACATTAATAACAGGCAGTTCACTACAGTGCTATTACGTTTAGAGAAGACAAACCTCCATGTCCTCTCGGACCTGCTCCTGCTGGTCTCTCAGCTCCCCAAAGGCATCAATGATCAGACCTGTACAGCACATACACAGCAGTTAATGCTGGAAGTTTTATATAAACACTTGAGAGCATCTCTGTAAAGAAGGTTCTCACCCTGAATGATGGCCAGCAGGATAACGATGACGAAGAAGAAGAAAGTGATGTCAAAGACCACACGGTAGAGCTCGTAATCATCTCCAGCTGGATCCTCAATCTCGTCACCTATGCCACCACCAGCTCTCACGCCCACGTACATGTGGAACAGGTAGCACTGAGAAAGAGAGAAAGAGGGTGAAGGAGGCGTCGAGGACAGCTCTTCACATCTTCAGACGTACAGACCGTATCTTACAGTCATCATGTCGTCACACTTCATATCCGGCTCGTCCTCGTCCTCACTCATATTGTAGAACTTGCGGAAGAAGTTGAAGGCCACCACGGTGTAGAGGTACACCACTACAGCCAGCAAGCCCACCGTCATCACCAACTACATCAGAACAAAGATGAAGAGAAGCATATGAAGGAATTGTTCATGTGTGTTAGCTCTGGAAAGCCTCGGTGCTTCTGTTCCACCTGTTTGCCGTTGTGGGTGACGGAGGACAGGATGGTGCGCAGTGTTTTCACTCCCATGGCGATGTCCACCAGGTGACAGGCGAAGAAGAAGTTGTTGTAGTGTCCCAGCAAGGACATGACCATGTACCACACCAGGTAGAGGAACGTCTGAGAAAGATGTGAAGAAAGGAGTAAACAAACAGAGACAGAGTGCAGTGATACAGCAGCTCAGTCAATACTCACATTGTCTGTGAACACAACGCCAAACTTCCAAATCTGGTACTTGATGTCAATGGAAGTCAACCTAAAAACACAACAAAACGCTTTAAAACAGAGTGACGTGGTACATGTCAGTTTACAACGACCAGCCACTTCATTAAGACCACCTCCTTCTACCTACAGCAGCTGTCCACTACCAGCAGAAGCTTTGCGGCTGTAATTGGGTACTCTTAATTGTCCGTGTGTGTGTGTGTGTGTGTGTGTGTGTGTGTGTGTGTGCACCCAGCGGTGGACTGGCGCCCTGTCCTGTCGACTAACCGCGACCCTGATAAGGATTAAGTGGGTGGGGTAATGGATGGATGGATGTGGTTCTGCTTTCCATTAGCTCTGTACAGCACTCTGGTTGTTTTAAATGTGCCATACATCCTTAAAAAAGATGGTTCTTCAAGGGTTCTTTAGTTAAAAATGATATATAGAACCATGAACACTCAAATAACCAAAAGGTTCTTTTCATGGTGACATGGTTCTTCAGATTGAGGAGGAATGTGCTGTAAATGGTTCTATACAGAAATCTTTTGAAAATGGTTCTATCAAGCCCCAAAAAAGGTTCTGCTGTAGTTACGATGTCAAGCTTCTAATAATAGCGGAACCATTTTTTGAGCTACATAGAACCAGGCGTCTATATAGAACCATCCTCACCATTCTGAGAAACCCTTCCATCATGCAAAGAACACCCTGAGTGCTTTGGGTGTTCATGGTTCTATATAGAACCATTTTATTTACCAAATAAATCTTGAAGAACCATCTCTTTTAAAGATTGTAGTTGGTTGCTGCTGAAACTGGTTCTATGTAGCACCCAGGAACCCTTTTTTTGGGCTATATAGAACCATTTTCAGAAAGGTTCTGTATAGAACCATCTACAACACAGTGCTCATCAATCTGAAGAATTCTTTCAGCAGGAAAAGAGACCTTTTGGGTTCTTTAAGTGTTCATGGTTCTATATAGAACCCCTTTCTTTACTAAAGAACCCTTGAAGAACCATCTTTTTTAAGAGAGTAGAAACACTTACCGGTACTTATCAGCTTCACTGATCATACAGATTGTAGTCCATCTGGTTCCCCTGTTCTATAATGGGCCGGAACCCCTCACAAGATCATCCTCAGCACTGCAGTGACACTGAGGTGGTGGTGGTGTGCTGAGTGGAGATTTTAAACACTGTGTCCACTCGCGGTCCATTCCCACAAACCGACCTTGTTGGTCCACCTACAAGAGCCAGCAGCTCTGTATTGGGGCAGTTTATGCTGGTCCTCTAGTCCTGACGCTGTTGGCGGCGCCATTTTCAATGAAGCAGTGATACCAGCTCTGCTATCCACTCTAACACACCACCACCACATCAGTGTCACTGAGAATGATCCACCTGCTCTGTGCCGGTCCTGTAAGGCACTGACCACTGAAGAACAGAGGAACAGATGGACTACAGAGCACCTGTATGGTCGGTGTAGCTAAAACGAGTACAGATGGAGGTGATTTTAATGAAGAGGCTGGTCAGTTTATGTCTATGTGTGTGATTATTCTGTACCAGGTGAACATGGAGGTGTCAGGTTCCCGCTTCTTCTCATGTGTCATCTGACTGACATCCAGAGATGCCAAGTCCATTCCTAGCAGCTCAGCTATTCTCTCTCTTCCGTAGATATCGCCGTACTTATCCAGCACCTGCCATCAGACACACCACAGATGTGAACGTATGCACAGCTGGACGATATCAAACACCCAAAAGACTGCAGATAGATATAAAAGTCATCTTCATATAACAGAGAAGTTATCAAGACTGTATGTCACACAGGATGAGAACGCAGCTGGTTCAGGTTTGCAGAAACTCTTGCTATGCCTATGCCTAATCCAGGTCCAGAAAGTAAAAATCCACCCCAGGAATTTGCTCCAACCGCATGTGTGATGCTGCAGCAGAACCAACAAGTCGGTGGAAACAAAACCCAGGGGTGGATTTTTACTTTCTGGACCTGGATTACCCACCTCTAGTGTGCCATATTATGTGCCCAAAGTTAACCCCTGATAGCTACTGGTGCTCTCCATGGTCATATCATCATTATGACCACCACTGGTTTGGCCTGGGACGTCACAGAGGCTCCATAATCAAAGGATGTGATGTGATAATAGGGTACCAGGTGAAGGGTGTGGCTTGTTCTAGAGCCGCCAAAATACCCAAACTCATTCAAACTCTTGTTAAATAATAGTACATATCAGTTAAGGTGACTCTAATTAGCCCCAAATATTTTGGTGCAAATCACAACAAAAGCTTAGTTAAGATCTTACAAGAGGACATGGGCCTAACGGTGACATTACCTAGAACTTCACATCCCTCAAAAGATGAAGAGATAAAGAAACGGGTCTGTGAGGCTGCCAAGAGGACTACAGCAACATTACAGTTGTGTGTTAAACACTGAGTCACCAAACAAACAGCAGAGCCACAGTGAAGCATTACGCTGTTTTTATTCACCTGCACCGGCACTTTGGAGGGAATTATTCCAAATATCCAGCAATTTTGACACAAAATCTTTACGATTAAGAGGAATTTCAGCTTTCAGGATGTGAACGACCTGCCAGTTTGTGTCTCTCTCCCTCCGCCTCTCTCTTCCTTCTTCTCTCACACAGTCTCTCCCTCTTTCTTTCTCACTGTCTCTTTCTCTCTCCTCTCTCTTCCATCATCTCTCAGTCTCGGTCTCCGACTCTCCCTCTTTCCTTATCCCTCTCTCTTTTCTCTCTCTGTCTCACACCCTGTCTTTCCCTTTCTTTCTCTCTCTTCTATCTCTTTTTCTGTCTCTTACGCTGTCTGTCTCTGCATCTCCCGCTCTTTCTTCTCTTCTCGCTCTCTCTCCCTTTCTTTCTCTCTCTCTTTCTCCATCTGTTGCACTCTCTGCCTCTCTCTTCCTTCTTCTCTCACACACTGTCTCTCCATCTTTCTTTCTCACTGTCTCTTTCTCTCTCCTCTCTCTTCCATCATCTCTGTCTGTCTCCGACTCTCTCTTTCCTTCTCTCTCTCTCTCTCTCCTCTTTCTCTGTCTCACACTCTTTGTCTTTCCCTCTTTCTTTTTCTGTCTCTTGCACTGTCTGTCTCTGCATCTCCCGCTCTCTTTCTTCTCCTCTCACCCTCTCTCCCTCTTTCTTTCTCTCTCCTCTCTCTTCCACCATCTCTCACACTTTCTGCCTCTCTTTCCTTCTCTCTCTCTTCTCCCTTTCTCACTGTCTCTTTGTCTCTCCCTCTTTCTTTCTCACTGTCTCTTTGTCTCTCCTCTCTCTTCCGCTCTCACACTGTGTCTCTGACTGTCTCTTTCCTTCTCTCTCTCTCTCTCTCTCTCTTTCTCTCTCTGTCTCTGTCTCTGTCTCACACTGTTTGTCTTTCCCTCTTTCTTTTTCTCTCTTCTGTCTCTTTTTCTATCTTTTGCACTGTCTGTCTCTGCATCTCCCGCTCTCTTTCTTCTCCTCTCGCCCTCTCTCCCTCTTTTGTTCTCTCTCCTCTCTCTTCCACCATCTCTCACACTTTCTGCCTCTCTCTCTCTTTCCTTCTCTCTCTTCTTCCTTTCTCACTGTCTCTTTCTCTCTCCTCTCTCCTCCGCTCTCTCACACTGTGTCTCTGACTCTCTCTCTTTCTCTCTCTTACAGTCTCTGTCTCTTATATCTCTTTTTCTGTCTCTTGTACTGTGTTCTGCATCTCCCTCTTTCTTTTTCTCTCTCCTTCTCTCCATGCGGACCATCTGTATTTTTTAGATTATAGCTCACTTTATAATTCAGAAATTAATCATTTTGGCCTCATTTTTACATTTTAACAGCCATGTGTAGACTTTTACACCCACTGTATGCTCAAGATACACTCAGTGAGAATCAGAGCACCTATTGACCCCTAACTGTGCCACATGTCTTAGAACATGGCACTGAGAAGCTGTGTAGATGCGGTGCCTCAGGCTCAAATGGCTGGATGATCGGTACCGGTAATGCACATGATGCATGAATAAGTCTGGACCATCTGCTCCCAAACCAAAAACCCTGATGTGTTAAGACTGCAGTGCTACAAACATTGTACGTGTATATATTATATACGTTACAAATGATGAGCACAGAATAAAGGTCTGACTGAGGTCTGGCAGCCAATGAGCATTTGAGAATTATTAAACTTATTAGACTTCAAAGAGAAATGCAAAGATAACAAATACCCACCTTTCTCTTCACAAACTTGTCCCAGTAGTTGTTTGGAAAGGATCTGTGCAGGAAAAAAAGTCACATTTAAAACAAAACTATTACATCATTCTAAAGTTAGCTTATGTACAAAAACCAGCCACTTCATTACGTACACAAAGCTACACTCATTGTTCATTTTAGCTCCACTGACTATATAAGTGCACTTTGTACAGGCTGTAGTCCATCTGTTCTTCAATGGTCAGGACCCCCCACAGAGCAGATGGATCATTCTCAGTGTCAATGACATGGTAGTGGTGCGTTAGTGTGTGTTGAGTGGAGATGTTAAACACTGTCCACTGTCCACTCCTACCCTGTTGGTCCACCTTGCAGATACAGTGATACAGAGACAGTAGCTCAGCACAGTTTGTGCTGGTCCTGATGCTGCCGGATGGTTGGTGCACCTGCAGTGACACTGAGGAGTTTAAAAACATCTGTGCCTGTTCTACTCTAACACACTAACACACCACCACCACGTCAGTGTCACTGCAGCACTGAGAATGATGCACCTGCTCTGCGGTGATCCTGTGGAGGTCCTGACTATTGAGGAACAGTCTGTAACTGTAACTGTAAGTAAGATGGACAATGAGTGTAAATACCAGGAGGTGGTTTTAATGAAGTGGCAGGTTGGTGTATATTTTCCCAGTTTGACATTCTTATGATGTAACACTTATTTACTTCAAACATTTTCAGGAAACGATGAAAACAGCATCATGTCTTACGGTGTATTGAGGACCAGTCTGTCCCACTGGCCTTTAATGTCATCATCTTCTGGCTGTTCAGTCACATAGAGACCATCAAATTCCAGCTTACGTGCCAGTTCCTTCTCCCGCTTAAAGATGACCAAAGGAACCTGACCGCACGTAATGAAGAGCATCATATAAGTATATGTGCTACATGTAGTGAAAATGATAGTAAACGTGTAAAATACATGTAAGCATCCGGTGACTGGCAGACCTTCAGACAGTTGTAGCCGATGATGCAGAGGAAGGAGATGATGGTGTGTAAAATGCCAAAGAAGAACATCGCAGGCTCCATATAACCTGTACTCTCCTCCAAGAAGTAGTAAACGGGCCCTTCTTCATCCTCCTCCTCTCCATTCTCTTCCATTCCAGAACCTTCCGCCTCGGCACCAGAACCCTCAAACAGTCCAGAACCTTCGAACATCGCAGAGCCTTCAAACTCCTCCTCACCGGGAGGGCTGCTGGACACCTGAGACACACAAACATCTTGGGAATGATTCCCGGCTTTGGAATATGGGAATAACATCAGTCTAATCACACGGCACACTGTGCAGAATTCTGGGTGCAACAGAACAGAAGGAATCAAATATCTCACCTTGTAAAAGAGCAAGATGAAGTTCAGAGCAAAGGCGATGAACAGAGCCAGGAAACGCAGGTTGTAGAAGTTGCGAGACAGGTAGTTCTTAAGTGGAGATAGAAACAGGATCCGTTGTTTTTAGATGTGGTTAATCAGACACTTTTTTTAAATCTATTTTTGCCATTTGTCTCCGCTTCCAATGTGGTAGTAGTCAATTAAACCATCCCATCCACTAGGGGGCTCTCCCCATCACTTTGCACTGTCCCTGACTCTAGGAGGGTGAAGACATGCACAAGCCTCCTGTGTGTGATGCAGCCACCACCTCTTTTCTAACTACCGCTGATACACCGTCACTGGGGAGCCAACGCACTCGGAGGAAAGCTCAGGATTCCCAGCTCCAAATGGACCAATCAGTAGACGCCTGAGCCAGCGGACAATACAATGTGAGAGTGATGGGGAGAGTGAGAGCACCACTCAGAGAGAGCACTACCAATTTTTGCTGTCGTGGGCCCCGGCTGTTGATGGCAAACAGCATCACCGGGATTCAAACTCGCGATCCCCAGCATCTTAGCCACTCGGGGCCCCTAATCAGACAGTGGCACTTCGTACAGACTGTCGTCCATCTGTTTCTCTGTGTACATTGTTCACCTTCTCCTTGATTGGTCGGGACCCCCACAGAGCAGATTGATCTTTCTCAACACTGCTGTGACACTGATGTGGTGGTGGTGTGTTAGTGTGTGAGCTGCTGAAGATGTTAAACACATTGTCCACTCTATTAGACCTTGTAGAGACAGTAGCTCAGCACAGTTCTCAGTCCAGCAGTGATTCCTACAGCTGTGTCTGATCCACTCTGACACACCACCACCACGTCAGTGTCACTGAGAATGATGTGGGGGTCCTGACCATTGAAGAACAAGGTGAGCAATGTATACAGAGAAATAGATGGACTACAGTATGTTTGCTCAGTAGAGACAAAAGTGCAGATAAAAGAAGGTGGTTTTAATGTTATGGCTGGTCTGTGAAGTATATAAACGCGTTCCTAAACATGAAAATGTATGATCAAAACACTTACCATGAACTTGATCCTCTGAATCTCAAGCTCATTCCAGAGCTCAAAGCCCTCCTCGGCAGCTGCTTTTCCTTTCTTAGCCTTGGCCTTGGCTTTTTTCTCCTCCTCCATCTCCTTCCCCGTCTCGTCCGGCTTGGCCTCGGCTTCTTTCTCAGTCTTCTCTCCGTTCTCAGCACTGGAGCAACAAACGAGTACAGATTTTCACTCGGAACACAACTCTGAACAGTGGTAAACAATATAAATCTGATACTGACTCTGCTTTCTCTGGCTCCGGGGCCGGCTCCTCCTCCTCTACCTCTACTTCAGCTTCACCTTCTCCTTCTCCTTCTCCTTCTGCTTCTCCTTCTGCTCCTTGTCCTTCTCCTTCTCCCTCTCCCTCTCCTTCCACCTGTGAAGTCAGCATACGGTTCAGGATACAACAATCTGCATTATGCTTGCAGTGATAACAAAAACTGTGTATTCATTACTTCATCAGTAGCATCCTCCTCTCCACTGAAACAACACTCCCGATTTAGAGAGTCTCTCTAATTTTAACACTTTCTCCCAATTGGTCGTTTTTTCCCATTAATCTCGCTATTTCATCATTATACAAATCATACGGGCATTTCACAGTTGACATGTGTAAGTTCACCACTGGACATCGTTAGGACACAACATCAATGGCAGGCCTAAATGTTTTTAGAAAGTGAAAGTAAAGTTTGTGCTCTCTCCCTCCTGAGACAACGGAAAACCTTTCACAGCCTAACATTTGTAGGTGTGAATTAGAAGAGGAGATATTTCTGGTTTCACTATTTATTGGTCTGTTTTGAGTTAAATGTACATTTTTTAAAATATTTTATATGCTACTGACAACATTTGGGGCAGCTGTGGCCTGGTGGTTAGGAATCTGACAGGAAGGTCACCGGTTCAAGCCCTTTGCAAGTTAGGACTATAAGTGCCCTTGAGCAAGGCACCTAACCCAAACGTGTTATCCACAATCCATGGATAGGGGCTGCCAACCTGTTTGGGCACATGTTCTTATTGCCCCCTAGTGTGTTTCGCTGCTCTGATGGGTTAAATGCAGAAGTCAAATTCTGTCTGCAAACACATTGGTCAATAATTGTGCACTTTACATTTCTACCAAACTCCAGATTAAAATATTCTAATTTAGAGCTTTTTCCATGATAATAGGGTTCCAAGTGAAGAAAGGTGGAGGTAGCATCTCAGAAACCACCAACTTTGTGGGATGTTCTAGAGCTGCTGTAGTGAAGATGTACTGAGAATGGACTTGTCCTATACTGAGTGCCACCCAACAGCATAACAGTGGTGCCCCATGGATCATTGATACCAGAGGGGTGCAGCTCTGGTGAGTGGGACAGAACAATTGATGCCCCACAGTGGACCAGTTAACCTCTACAATGAAATCAGGAGCATCTGTGGATCAAGCCAAGAGTAGTTATTCCCACTTCCCTAAATAAGGTAGGTGGTCAAAATATTCTGATATGACTTTATATACATTTAAACAGCAGCCTACCTGTTTCCTTTTAAGCAGTGGACTGCCCTCTGGTGTTGGGGGCTCCTCTGGTTCAGTCTCTCCCATATCTCCAAGACCTCCAGGGGTATCGAATCCTGGCCTACCTCCTCCCTCTGCTTCCTCTCCCTCCTCACCCTCCTCCTCTCCTCCACCAGCTTCTTCTCCCTCACCAGAACCACCTGCTTCCTGCACCTTCCTGGCTCCTGGTTCAGGTGGGAGATCACCGTGCACCTCGTCTTGAGTTGGATCGGGCATGTTAGTTAGGATTTCAGTTAACGTCATCTTCTTTGCTCCTTCTACTAGACCACCTCCAAACAGTGTGTTCCAAATGAGCATGAAGAAGCCTTTGCATACGCTGTAGATGAAGTGCAGGATGCCCATGATGACGGTGAAGAAGAAGGTGGCCAGGCCGACAATCATTTCTTTAATGGTCATTTTCCGAAGCTTGCGATAGCGTCGTCTCAGGTTGCGGAAAGTGAACATGCTGAGGAAGTTCACAACGCTCTTGATGAAGTCTGCGAATGCTGAGCTGGACTCTGCTGGTGCCGCTTCTCCATTTCCTTCTTCTCCTTCTCCTCCCTCTCCATTTCCTCCTCTGCCACTTTCTTCTTCTTCTTCCTCCTCATCCTCATCTCCGTTTCCTTCTTCCTCCTGTTCGGAGATCTGTGAAGCGATGTTCATCTCAAAGATAGTGTCCTCGCAGAAGTTGACAAAAAGCTCCATCTTCTCCGATTCACCACCTTCATTGACCACGTCAAAAATGAACTGCCTCTTAGACTCTCTGACTTGGGGCATCTCCCACTGGTTACGGTTAGCCTCGCTGATCTCAAAGTAGATGCGCTCGATCCTTTTACTGGCGCCCATGATCTCGATGCGGCCTAGGAAGGGGCGGAAGTAGTTCAGCACGCTTTCGGCCTGTTCCAGGAAGTTCTGCAAGCGGGTGTCATGAGGGACGTGCTCGGAAAGGTTGGTCAGCAGTACAGCGATGTTGAAGCCGATGTCCTTGGCTGGCTCCTGGAAGCGATTGGCAAATTCTTCAAAGTTGATCATTTCGTTCTCATCTGCCTCAGAGCAGGAGAGCAGGAACTGGATCTCAGAAGGAGAGTACTGCTTTTGGCTGTCCATAGCCTTGGAGAAGTCTTTTTTGGAGATCAGGCCACGCGGGTCAGTCACGTAATCCCGGAAGGCGTCCGATGCCACGATGTCCTTCAGCTTCAGGAACATGTCAAAGAACTTGAGGATCATTTCCACATTGCTTGATGATTCCACCAGCATGTCTACCATCTGGCGAGCAATAGTGCCATTCACTACGTTACCTGTAGACAAGGGACACATTCTAACATCAATAAGGACAGCATGACTTTGAGCTCCTTCCTTTGGAGATTGAAGACATATCTCATACCCTCCAGTAGAGAGAGCAGCATCACGACCATATCTTTCTGCAGGTCTAGAAGTTCTTTTAGTAGACCAATCTGACTGGAGTCCTGAGATTATAAAACATACACACACAGCAGGAAATGTTACCAACACTATTTAATCATCAAATATTCCAACTCCACTCATGTTGTCAGATGGGGTCAACTGATATGTTGAGGATCAGGCTATAATACCTCCTAGGTGTATGATGGGGTTCATAGATTGAGAAGAGGTGGTAGAGTGGTGGTGGTAATGTCTTGTTTGATGTGTGGAAAATAGGTCACAAATCAGATTTTGGGTGCCAAAAGAAAGTGTGTGAAGGAAGTAGCTGAATTTGCAGGTGTATGGAAGCATACGGTCATACAGGTCTACCAGCAAAGGAAATTCTCAGAACTGTGACTGAAAGACAAAGCTGACAAACACGGACTTCCAGCAGATTTCACTGCTTGCGAATAAAAGTCTTTACTTTGAGATTGCTTCTAGAAAGTCAACACAGGTCTTTCAGAGTCAATTTCTGAAAGAACTCTCCACAGAGAACTACAGACCATATGGAGCAGAGTGGAACAAGAGGCCTTCAGCCTTGTGTGCTGTCCACCACAGTTCTGAGGAGAATGTCCTGTAGACTGGCATTGTTAGCACTGCTGGTAGACCTGTATGACCGTATGACTCTACGTACACTTCATACACCTGCAAATTCAGCTACTTCCTTCACACTCTGACCTTTAACCCCCAAATACAATCACTCATTTATCATTAACATCTGCTTTCCACACATTGAGTGAGACATTCACTACCACCTCTTCTCAGCCCACAGGTATTTATAGCCTGATCATTCGCATGCAATGCCATCTGCCGGAACCTGAAGCTACTACACCTTAAACACACATGGTGTGTTAAGTCTAATATTAGACCATGATACAGCTTAAGTGGTTTGAGCTTTAGACAGCTTTGAAAAGCATGTTTGACTGGATTTACTTGACATGTGGCCCATATTTCCATCAGATAGTGCTGCAGGCGGGACTCTGGGCCAGACTAAAGACGTCGTACATTTTTTAGCATGTTTGCATCAGATAACAAAAAGTGCTTTTATCAGCATGGACATTGGGTTCAAGCATTGATTACAATCACTGAAGGCTGGATATCATCTGATTATCTGATTATAAGGGACAGTATTCGAGTTAAACCCTACCTGTATCTGTATTCAGTTAAAAATCCATCAGTTATTTTACTCTGCATACAGATGATACAAAGACTTGTCCCACTCTCCATGAGAGAGTTAAGCTTAGTACTAAACACCAGTGAAATACAGACCAGCTGGTTGTCGAGAAAAGGGCTTGCAGCTCCTCATCCTCCTGTCACCTTACCTCAGAGTGTGTTCTACTCCAGAAATGATCCTGGGTTTGCATTTATCAACAACAGACACAAAGAGAGCATCACACACTGAACATCTACATTGTACGCTAAGGTCAGGTGTATGCAGACAGAGAGGGCACATGGGCAGAACTAAACAAGCAGTTGAGACAAGAGCAGCTACCTTCAGTCACTGAGTATCTACCACATGTGTCGCAGTCACATCACTAAGCACTGATGACATCTGCTCATGACATGACTGAACCCTCAGAAGATGAGTTTAATTTGCTAACTGAAATCCTGGATTCTGGACGTTGTAAACATGATATCCTTGTGTCTAAGAATATTACTGACATTTTTATTATGTTTTTGTCTTTTTTCACTGAAACTTTTAGAAAAAAATCACTGATTACACTAATCGAAATGAAAAATATGGAAAATAACAGGATCACAGTATCGCTTTTATGATATATCATTAAGATGTCATGTCATGATGTGTCAGGGTGTGGTTGAATGCCAACTCTGATGGCATCATCAAGTACTATAGGAGTGGTTCCCTACCCTGGTCCTGGAGGCCTGTGACCCTGTCAATTTTATCGAATCATGATTATTTTAGATTATCACAATTATTAAAAATATTATTTAATATTATTTTCCACAGTTATGTGCTTACTTTGAAGCAAACTTGATTTTTTATCTGTTATGTTGAAGTGAATATATGTAAATACTACTACTACTACTACTATTACTACTAACAACAGCAACAACAACAACAACAACAACAACAACAACAACAACAACAATAATAATAATAATAGTAATAATAATAATACTAATAATAATAATAATTATTATTATTATAATTATAATAATAATACTAGTAATACTAGTAATAATAATAATAATAATAATAATAATAATAATAACAATAATAATAATAATATTATATGTATACTGATTAAACATTTCATTCCATCTTGTTGGGTTATAAACTTAATATATAGTCTTGTATGTAACCTATAGAGGGCAGCACTGAGCACTGAGCTGTGTCAGTAGTGAGTTTGGAGCTACCGAGTAAAGACAGACAGGAAGCAGGAAACTTGTTTAGATCATTTGACCATTTTAGAACAAAACAAGTCAATTAAATAATTAATTGTGATTATGTGTTATGTAATTAAATGTCAAAATCATAAGGCCAATGTGCCTCCAGGACCAGGGCTGCGAAACACTGCTATAAAGTAAATCCATGCAGTATTGTGAAGGTTAGGACTAGAAGAAGGCACA
>BRDA01069710.1:8010-19871 GCA_036984385.1 Crenuchus spilurus
ACGCAGAGATGCGGGGCCAGTCAAGATTGTGATGTCTCCCAGTCATCGACAATGGATTAATCTGTCAACCCGAGTCTATTGTACATATTTCCATCAGAACAGGATTTATGTTAACTGCTGAGGTTACATGTGTTCTGACTGCACTAATTCACCCAATTGTGTCTTGCTCAAGCTCCCTATAATACCATGTCTCTTCTCTCTCCATCACCGTATTTTGTAAACTTTTAGCGCGCACACGCACACACACACACACACACACACACACACACACACACACACACACACACACACCTGTGTGTCTTTTTTGTTATGTAAATGAAAACTCCTCTGCCTGCTGCACATTTTGATGGCGATGCTTCATGTCCTGGCAAATTGGCAGCTATCGAATCCAAATATATTCACCTATCGCTTCCTGCTGTGAGACATTAGCATATGAAAGCATACGCTATCGATCCACCCATCTCTCTGTCTGCTGCATCTCAAGTGAATGTCCACTCTTACCTTTTCTCCCCCCCAATAAAACCATGGGAGGTAGAATCATGCCCCTAGAGAGAAATAATCAAAGCTTTTCACAGAAGAAAAGTGCAGCGTAGAGACATTGCATTAACCTGCTTTACTTTCTACTGTTTAGGTTTATTGTCAAACTACTCATGAGTCTCTCTCCATCTCCCTTCCTTCCTGAGTTTCAATTCACATTTACATAAATTTACATATCAGAGATTTTGCAGGGGAAGTGATGAGAGATATTTACTTGTACAAGAGATGAGAAATAGTTAAGTTGCTGTTTGAAGTATCCCTGGATAAGTTTCAGAAGTCTGCTTCTGGTGGGACTTAAGGATTAGGACTGGAAAAAACCTGAGGATACAAGGGCTACACTTCAGTATTTTGCAGCAGATTGTGTTAGTGTAAGGCGAGGCAGTTTATTGCATTTCTTTACCCATATCTTAAATTCTTTATTGGAGCGTAATTTTTAACTTCCAAAAGACTTCATCGAGTGGCTCAGCAGACTAAAGCGCTGTCACTATGATCTGAGGATCGCCAATTCAAATCCCGAATTCAAATGTTTGCCATCAGCAGCCACGGCCCGAGAGAGCAATACTGGCTGTGCTTTCTCCAGGCGGGTAAGATGGCACTCTTTCCCCAGCAGTACTAAGCAACATCAGCAAGGATCCTGCAATTTCCTCCGAGTGTGTTGGCTGCCCAGCAGCGATGTATCAGCAGCAGTTTGAAAAGAGGCGGAGGCTGGACGAATGCAACGTTAACATTACTTCTAGTTGGTATTATTTGATGACAGGAGACACCACTTTAGCCCACACACTGAGCACAGTTTGTACTTTTGTATGGATGACCAGATTTATAAAATGCAAATGGTATTTTTACAACCTGCCAAAATTAAATTTCTAAAATTCAGATTAGATTTTTAAGGACATATGAAAACTCTGGGATAAGCAAACCTTTCTTAATCTACATTTCTACACAAATTAGATTAAACACAACTGCAACATTCTTATATGTGGAACTAAAACATACTCAGTGCAGACATTTATAATGCACCCTTATGCATGTCTTCATTTGTATCATCTCATTAAAGTGAGACAGACTAAACTGTTTCCCTGGTTTGATTAACGTAAACATAGTTTCAAAATAAACTGACCAACACAATACTGTTCATAATGGTATTTTTTAAAGAAAATAACTACAGATGCTATTAGGGTATATTATATTTTCACAAAATACAATTTTTCATGGAATATGAGTGGCTCAGCAGGCTAAGACACTGACACTATGACCAGAGGATCGTAAGTTCAAATCCTGGTCATGCTGTTTGCCATCAACAACCGGGGCCCAAGAGAGCAAAAATTGGCGCACTCTCACATTGCAATGTCCGCTGGTTCAGGCATCTACTGATTGGTCCATTCAGAGCTGGGAATCCTGCGCTTTCCTCCAAGCGTGTTAGCTCCCCAGTGACGGTGTATCAGCAGTAGTTCGAAAAGAGGCGGTGACAACATCACACACAGCGGAGGAGGCTTGTGCATGTCTTCACCCTCCTAGAGTCAGGGACAGGGCAAAGTGATGGGGAGAGACCCCCTTGCAGATGGGATGAGTTAATTGGCTACTACCAATTGGCAAAAAAAAAATAATACAATATCTCAGCTTAGCAAGAAACTTAAGTCCAAATTCAAAAATTAATAAAGACTGAAACAAAACTTCAAAAGCAATGCCTTTTTTTTTTACGTTTAAATTAAAATGAAATGATAGTTGGTCAGCAGTCAGTAACTGCCATCCTTCTTTACAGTCATTGTAAGAGATTAAATGAACCAATGAGTCAAAAATGAAATAATACCCTTAACTCGTGTCAATGTCAGACTACACAGCGATTAAGGTAAAACTCTAAAAGCACAGCTGGCAAGATGCTACATCATTCACGGGCAATTGTCATTTCATGATGTAGTGGGTCACTGACTCATACAGCAAGTTATTTATTTATTTATTTGGTTATTTATTTTATTTAAAGGCACATATCTATTCACTGTAAAGCCTAACGAGCAAATCAATGTTGCCAATATTTGAAATCTGTAGCAATACACA
The DNA here is from genome assembly GCA_036984385.1 of Crenuchus spilurus. Taxonomy (NCBI): domain Eukaryota; kingdom Metazoa; phylum Chordata; class Actinopteri; order Characiformes; family Crenuchidae; genus Crenuchus; species Crenuchus spilurus. Next base: position 10,600 of record BRDA01069710.1, read on the forward strand.
TCAAAATGATTTCAACAAAAAATCAATGGACTAAATTAACATTGCCACCAAAGCTCAGTTTCAGTGACCAGTCCATTACAGGTGTGCAATAAAGCAGTCATATACTGGAATGTTATATCTGTGAATATAGTTCACTGTGAATAAAATGGATAGAGCAAGAACGTCTGCCTTTTTTCAGTTTGTAAATTCAATTAACATACAATGTTTCCACTGGTAACATTTCTCCATTTCATAAAGTCATCTGGCATGAAAGAAAGAAAAAATCAATCAGTCCATCAAATACCTTGGTGACAATGCTCACCTCTGTGCATGCATTTTATTAATATGCCACTGGCGGGAGCTCAGACTCCAGAGGGTTAAAATTAGGTAAATATAACTGCAAATGAACATGAAATCCACTGGCATCAGTTATTTAACAAAAACGTCACAATACAGAAGCTGTGTGTGAAAAATTCATCATAGCCACGTGCTGCTAATCAAATTTGTTTGATTAAAACTGATCATCAGCAAGTGTGACAACCCTTATAATGGCAAGTTTTGCCATTTTGATGTTCTGGAGTATTCAGTTGTGTTAACACAATGCCAAAGAGGAAAGACATCATGCAATGATCTTCAAGAAGCAACTGTTGATGCCCATCAACCTGGGAAAGGTCATAAGTCCATTTCCAATGAATTTGAAGTCCATCATTCTACAGTGAGAACAATTATTTGCACATGGAAAACATTCAAGACAGTTGCCCATTAGGCAACCAATAGTGGACATGTCAGCAAATTCACCTCAAACTCAGACTGTGCAATGCTCAGAGAAACTGTAAAAATGGCTACATCTCAGGCGCTACAGGCGTCAGCATGTTAAATGTTCAAATTCATGATAGTCTAATCAGAAAAAGACTGAACAAGTGTGGCTTGTTTGGAAGAGTTGCCAGAAAAAATCATTTTATTTCTGACAACAACGTAGCAGCAATGTTTGGAACAATGTTCTTGAGACCAAAGTTGAGATGTTTGGCCATGAAACACAAGCCAGGTTTGGTGAAAACCAAACACAGTATATCAGTGTACCAACCTCCAAGCATGATGGTGGAGGGGTGATGATTAGGGCTCATTGTCTATTTTATGATGATTAACAAAGTACTGTACAGTGGTACCTTGAGATACAAGTTTGATTCGTTCTGTAACAGAGCTTCGTTCTTTGCAGTTCAGTACAAAACAATTTTCACTCAGAAGCAGCAGCAAGTCTCCATATCTAGATTTAAGGGTTTAAAACATTTTACTTTCGAATTTTTTACATAATTACTGTATATATGTTATTAAAATTAAATAGGTTTAAGAGTTTAAAACATTTTTACTATCAATTTTTTTCATAAAGAATGCAAGAAGTACAGCGAATAAGACTGGACTTGATTCTGTGGATAACACGTAAGAAAGAATGAGATGCAGGTGTTGTGCTGCTCATACTGGACCTTTGCGTGCTGTACATTAAAATCTCTCTTCTCCCATTTCACTTCAGCATCCGACTGCTGCCAAGACATTCAGCAGCTGGCTTTAGAATGGGAGGCCATGGTTCATTCTTTGCAGTTCAGTACAGAACAATTTTCACTCAGAAGCAGCAGCAAGTCCCCATATCTATGTTCAGGGCCAGCGCGTGCATACGCGGATCGCGGGTCTGCACGAAATAATATTAACAGTATTTAACATAATTACTGTATGTATGTTATTAAAATGATCTAGATTTAAGAGTTTAAAGCATTTTCACTATCAATATTTTTATGTTGATGATGTTGTTATTGATAACGCTTCTAAATAATTGCCTTTCAAATCAAACTTTTATTTCTTATCAGATGTCTTCACTGATGAGTTTAATAGCTGGATTATTATTGGTGAAGAAATAACACCACAACTATAACAACAACTATAACAACAACAACTTACAGATTCATAAATCATCCTGGAAAGAAATCATAGTTTGAATGACTATTATTCAGTCCAGTCTGTCCACTGATCAATCTTCTGAATAAATAAGTAATCCATGAGTGAATACTCTCCACCATGTGTCAGTCCATCTCCCTGTTATTTGTATGCTCTTTACCTTCTTTCAGGGCTAAAGTAATAAAATAATAAATAACACTTTAAATGTCACATCACTGTCTCCTTCAGCACTGCATTTTTCTCCTCTGTAAGTAACTGACATTAAAACTGACACGCCGCTATGCGAGAAAACTCATAAACAAAGGAAAAGCGGTAAGTGGGGAGAGAAACGTGTGTTGTATTTAAGCTCTGAGCTGCTCCTTCACCTTTCGCCTCGCTGATCGAGCACAGCAGCAGAGCCTTCATCTGCTTCGTACAGGTTAATTAAACTTCCTCTACATATCACACCCATCACGATAAGGCAAAGGCCGCGATGGGACGATGTAGTCAAACCGGGTCTTCATCACATAAGGCTTCCCTTGGTGAAGAAACAAAGTTTGTGCAGATGTACCATGACTACCTTCGGCAGAGGCTCATTGTGTATGCGCAGGTGAAGACGAATACTGCGGCCCATTAGACTTTTTAAAGCAAAAACAACTGAGCCTCAACTGTGCTCTGTCGGCACGAATTACCTGCTCCTCAAATTAAGCTGGTACCTCGACAGACTTGCCTAATTAAGTTGCTTCTGCTGCTGATCGATTGTAATAATGCTTGAGTACGCGATGCCATCTGAGGAGAGTGGAGCGTCTCCGTCCACTCGCCACTCTGACATCTGCATCTGCTGAGACTAAGAGTAATTACGAAGTGCCGGACGCAGCCCAGGAAGAGCTTGTAATACTTTTGGAAATTGAATCGAGGGGCTTCGTTCCACCAGCGCTGCCGCAGCAGCGTGTTTGTCTCCAGTGACCGCAATAATAGAGAACAATAAGATTTAACAAGGTGTCCATTAGGTTGTTCATTACCAAGCTTAATCTAATAGCAGTCCAGACTCTTTTTTTCCTTCCTTCTCTTTCTTCCAGACCAATTTCTTGACGGCCCTTAGAAAAAAAAGGAGGAGAGGGAGAAAAAAGGACTTTTCATTTAGATCGAAAGTCAATAATACTTGTTTCCAGCGCTTAAGACAATAAAAAAGAAAAACAACTCTTCAGAAAGCCCATTTAAAGCCCCTCGTGGTTTTGCCTTGTCTTCATTACAATGAGGTGGGGAGGTGGGTGGCTAGGTGAGGGGCTGAAATTGTCTAAAGACTTTTAATTGGATTCCACAAGCAGTTTCTTAATTGACTTCTCTATCGTGCTAATATATGTGTACATCTTTATGTGTGTTCACCACATCCTAAATTGAACCCAGGAGGTCATGGTTGGATCTCCAGATGAGACTCACTGGGAACTATTGCCTGCTAAAAAATTCAATTTAGATGTGGAGATTGACTGGCTAATTCCAGTGTACCTATAATGGCTTTCTACTGTTCTCTTAATTAAGTTTTCACATTAATGTACTGGATACACTCCTTAGAGCGGCACATTTCCCTCGTGGACAACATTTGAGGTGGGAAGACAAAATTAAAAAATTTTCTCCCACTAATTGACAAAGTGAAGCATCCCCTCAGAGGCGCACCTGACACCACAAACAAAAAGCTCATCTGATGCCGTGCCATGATGCCATTTTATTCTACAGTGAGTGTTTACCAGCTTCTCTTCATATCTAAACCCCCCGATCGCTCGTTCAGGAATCCATCAGCTGCTCATTCTTCCTTTTACGTAGTGCACATTCTTTCACATTCAGCTTTCAAACTGCAGTAAACACAGACTACCACTCAAAAGTTTGGGGTCAATTACACTAAACATTTCCCATGACATCAAATAGTTCTATTTCAGAAGTCTACTTCTACTTCTAGCTGTTTGGCGACTGTGATAAAATGCATAAATGCTGCCGTTCTAGAGACTCTTCTATGGTAGGACAATGTCATGTAGTTGAACTCTTGTCATGGTATGTGAATTTTCGCATATGTAGCTTTAGGAGCTGTCCTTGCCTATAAACTGGCTGCCCACATACACCAATCATGTACAGAGCAGGTATTATGTGAGTACTGAAGTGACACTGTTGTGGTGGTGGTATGCAAGTCTTTACAGTTTACATGTAAAGAGTGTTGACAGATTGTGGTTCATTTTATTGTGTTTTAGTACATCTGCAGTCATTAGACTCTTCTACTCCAACACAAACAAGTAGAGTAAGGGCACAATATTATTTCACTTAACCATCATGCCCAATCCACAAATCATCTCCAACCACAGACAGCAGAAAAAACACACTGCTGGATTAATAACAGTGTGAGTACAAAAGGACAGAACAAGTGAGTTTCCATTAACTCCAGCCCTTTTGTGTATGTAACTAATGACATCAACCAAAGGTCACAAGGGGGAATTGGCTTCTCTGTAGTGCAGTCCCATTTAACCTCTTTTTACCAGCTAAGTCAATGCCTTCGTAGCCATATTGATTTCCTATTCTGGATCCGCTCCACTATGGGTGCCCTTTTACTTGGCTATCACACTGGCCTTGGTCTACAGTGCTTTCTCTACAGAGCTGATTTTTAGGCCTAGTTAACACAACGTGGTATTTCATATTCTGCAAAGCATGTGTTTCCCCAGCAAGCAGTGTAAAAATCACTAACCCCTGGTAAAAGGTTAAAGACAGAAGGGGAGAAATGCAGAGAAAAAAAATCAATACCCTGAGCTCTTGGCGTTTTAACTTTAGTGAAGGGAAATTAACATTTGAGTCTTTGGTGTGGGTACAACGTTGACTTGGGGAAAAATCTAAACATGAAGGACATCAGGAAAACCTGTTTTTCTGACTCTCTCGCACACACATTTTTAATTTCACAGCAGTGGAGTATTTAATAGCATGTTACACAGCATTTTCAAAAGACTAAAAATATTGAACAGTTAATTTTGATTAGCGGGGCCCCGAATGGCTCAGCGGGCAAAGACGGTACCACTATGACCAGAGGATTGCGAGTTCGAATCCCAGTCAGGCTGTTTGCCATCAACAGCCGGGGCCCAAGAGAGTAAAAAATTGGCAGTGCTCTCTCTGGGCGGGTACATGACGCTCTCTCTCTCTCCCTATCACTCTCACATTGCAATGTCCACTGGCTCAGGCGTCTGATTGGTCCAATTGGAGCTGGGGACCCTGTGTGCGTTAGGCTGAATCAGCGGTGGTTCGAAAAAAAAGTGGTGGCTGCATCACACACAACAGAGGAGGCTTGTGCTTGCCTGCACCCTCCTAGAGTCAGGGACATTGCAAAGTGATGGGGAGAGGCCTAACAGAGGGGATGGGTTAATCGGCTACCACTACATTGGGAAGAGGATAAAATTGGCAAAAACCTACAAATAAACAGTTAACCTAAAAAAAAAAAACAGTTAACTATGTTAAGTTGTTAATTCTGATTCATATTTTTTTTAGTAGTTAAACACAATTAATTACATTATGCTGAGTAGTTAATAGTGATGTATCACATTGCATTGGGTAGTTCATTAAGATTAAAAGCATTACACTGCATGGTTACTTTACAGTGAGGGGTTACATTTAGCTATTGTAATAAATGCAATCAATCATGTTACATAATCATGGTTAATTGCAATTAATCACATTGAGAGTTTACTCACAAGTATCACATTATGTTCAGTTATCCCCTGCAGTCTGAGGGTATTTCAGACACTCTGATGTAGTCTGACATGGCTTGTCAAATTACACACATCAATTTTTTTTTTTTCTAAAGTGTTACACACGCTTTTGTTCAGCACAAACTCAGCAACAACAGTGTCAAAACAGTAAGAAAAACCTATTTTCAGATGTGCTTATATATTGTGAAAAAAACACTCTAAACATTTCTAGCCAAGACTTTTGGGCTCAGAACTGAATAGACAGAGGTGTTGGCAACACACTGCTCATTACAGTTTTTAGAAATTGTGTGTGGTTTTATTTCTAAAGCTTAACTAATATGAGGAGACACTTTGGTTTCACTCAACCACTAATCCTACACTGAATATTTATAAGATAAGTGTGAGGTGAGAGGTCTTTGTTCAATACATATTCCACAGAGTCCAGGCCACTGGAACCCACTAATGAAATGTCTGGAATTACCATGTCATTATCATATGAATGACAGAGCTTGTCTTTTGGCAGGAAAATATGTGAAGCTGCCTGACTCACTGTCACAGACGTGTTTCTGCTTATTTAACCTCCATGCACAAGAATCTAAAAATATATTTTGATACAAGCTACATATATTTGAAAAGTAGACCCTTTAAGGTTTCTGGTCTATGTTTAGTTCTGTTTCTAAGATAAAATCAATAATAGTTAATATTGTTAAAATGCCGTCAATGGGAGAGCCAACTCCAGAGGGTTAATCGTGATTAAAAACATGATAAAATTTGCTTCTAAAGACTATAATATTGAATGCAACATATAGTCTCACAAGGTGACCCAACATTTATCAATAAAATGTACTTGCATATAATGAAACACCAACAGATTATTAGATTCACTTCAGACTAAGATGTAGCTCCACCACCCAGTGGATGCTCTGCCATTTAATGTGTGCTGTTCATTTGAATAGGATGTAGGAAATCCTACATTTTATTGCTCCTTCTTTGAAACAATAAGCTCTTATTGATTTAAAATCAGCTCTGAACATACACAGTCAATAAAACAAAATGGACAAAAGGAACAAGTTATCTTTAACACACTTAGCTTATACCTAGCTTAGGTCACAGCCGTGCATGAGTAAATACTGGTGAGTGGATTAGAATGCGGGTTAATATGAGTTGCCAGAAACTGGGCCTATGATTTACACTTGTAGAAGCAAAGGACACAGCTCAGTGTCATAAAGAAATCTTATTACCAGAATATATCTCTCACACACATGCATACACAGTCCATTTGTTTTATAAGATTTCTGCCATTTTGGAAAATGTCACATCAGCACATAAGGACGGTTGTGTCTTTGGTTAACATCCTCAGCATGGTAAGAGAGGGGTTTTATATGGAGAAAATGTCAGAAAGAATCAGCTGGTTATTAATTATGAAGGGTAACCGGGTTCAGCATGTGTCCATACAGCTGCAGATCCACACCATTCAACATCATTCAAACATTTTGCAAATGTTACACACTACAAATATGCAAATAACTTTAGATGACAGAATATTTTTAGGGGAAAATAAGCTTTAGCAACATTACATGGCTGCGGTCTGGAAGGAAACAAAGGGATGCAAAGAAACAAACAGTGACAGGTTATGGAAAGACATAACCACTATCTCTTCACAGCCAATGGTCATGTCTACATGAGTGTTAGGGCAGCTCAGAGACATCAATGTCATTATAAGAGCTGAAATCTACACCGTACCCCAACAACATCCCCATCACATTTTGGAATGTGAATATTATACCTGCAATAGCTTTTTGTTTGTTTGTTTGTTTGTTTAAACCAGTTTCCATACAATATTTATTAGCATTACAGTGAATTGCATCATTTTTTCACCAATTTCCTACATAATTAAATAATTGAGATTAACAAACTCATTCAGGGTGTTGAGATGTGATCTCTTTATAATAGTGGTGGACTACAGTTATTTTTATAGCTTTCATATGTAATGTTGCCAATTAATCTGAACAAGTATGTTTTAATTGCCTTACAGTGCTCTGAATGAGATTTTCCACCACCTATATTAAAAAGTCTGTTTTAGGCTGAACTCTAATCTCAAAGCTGTCATGAGGTAGCACATGTGCACACATTACACATAATAATGCTCTATGAGTTAGTTTTTAGAGGCATTAAATGCTTCTGAAGTCTAGCTCTTATCACCACCACTATAAACAATTCAGATTTGTTAACAGTCCGCCATTTTTCTACAATTCTTCATGTGAATCTGAATGCTCAAACTGGAGTGTTTTTATACAGGAACTGCATGTAATAAATACAAAATGTTGTTTATTTTGTAAAATAACCCTTTAAATGATCAGAAAATTGATGTGTAGGCTTACAATTTACTGCTGAACACAACAAAGGGACGGAAAATTCAGTAAAGGACTGAAAGCAAAAAAATCAATAACATAAATACAATATTATATATGTACATTTTTTATGTTTATTCTGACATATGGTTTACTTGAAGTAACTGAAAACTCTGAGTGATTCAGTTACATATTAAAGATTAAGCAGAAATGTTTCCAAAAAAAAAAAAAAAATTACGAATCTAAATCAAAATTAAGAATCTAAAATCTAAAACATATTTTGGTTTGTTTAATATTTTTAAGTTTACTACATGATTCCTTATGTGTTCCTTCATAGTCTGGATGACCTCATTATTCATTTACAGTGTAGGAATAAATAAAAAAATAAAAACATTGACTGAGAAGGTGTGTCTAAATGTGTGACTGGTACTGTATATATATTAACAGTACTGATGACTACACCCCATTTTCAGCTAAATGTATCACTTTATCACTGAAATCCTGACATAACTGACAAATGGATTTACAATTATTTGTATGATTCACCATTTTTTCCCCAAAAGAATTATCCATAAATTAATAAAAATGCTTGATTCATGAAAATAATTAAAATGCTTGATTCATGTTTTGATATAAAGCAAACATAATCTTGTCATGAACCAGTTAGAAAATATTAATCAAAGTAAATGAAAGTGTAAAAAGCCAATAAAAATAGACAAAAAAGTACTGCTGCAAAGTCACACTGAAGTGGTTCTGAGGTAGTTTCATGAGTGGGTTTAAGTGTAGATTCAGGATCTTTGGACAAACTTTCATCATTTAACATTACACGAGCAAGCAAGGCTGAAATGATGGGCTGTCAGATAATATGTCCGCCGCTTTAAAAAACTTAAGGCCTGTCACCGCCAATGACAAATTGCAGTGGAGGGCAGGAGGGGACATGCTGGCAGCTTCTCGCTGGCTCCCTGAGTGAGCGTGGATAAGTCCAGACCCTTTTACGCGAGGCTATGTCAGCATTCTCTTAATTCCATATCTTAGCATAGCTCGCTCTCTCCGGTCCCATCCATCAACACAAGCAGGACATTAATATTTGCTCTCCTCCTCCATTCAACATCATGGAAAGTGATTTACTCAAAGTTGGACATCAAGGACTTATTATTTATTATTTTTTTTCAGTTTTTGGATACAGACTAAACAAAGTTCTGACCTAAATTACTAATAGTTAGCATAGAAAATGAACTACAGGTTAAAAAGACTAAGTTTACTTTTAGCCTTAAAACTGACTTTACATGTTACACTAAAG
>BRDA01069718.1:0-20135 GCA_036984385.1 Crenuchus spilurus
TATTGACATTTGCCATCTCCACATCATTGCATTCAGTTTTTATTCACAATTTGTATAGCGTCCCAACTTTTTTGGAATCCGGTTTGTATTTCTATATTTCTTTTAATGTGGATTGTGGCATACACTCAATAAAAACCCAAATGTCAGTATCTCAAAATTGTGATTATACACTGAACAAAAATATAGAGGTCCTGGGCTGGTGTCGTTACACGTGGTCTGCGGTTGTGATGCTGGTTGGATATACTGTCAAATTCTCTGAAATGCTACTGAGGATGGCTTATGGTAGAGAAATTAATATTCAATTCACAGGCAACAGCTCTGGTGGACATTTCTGTAGTCAGCATAATTGCACGCTGCCTCAAAACTTGCATCATCTGTGGCATTGTTCTGTGTGATGAAACTGCACATTTTAGAGTGCCAGTCTAAGGCACACATGCAATAATCATGCTGTCTTATCAGCATCTTGAGATGCCACACCTGTGAGGTGGATGGATTATCTCGGCAAAGGAGAAGTGCTCACTAACACAGATTTAGACAAAGTTGTGAACAATATTTGAGACAAAAAAGGCCTTTTATGTACATAAAAAAATTCCAGCTCATGAAAAATGGGAGCAAAAACAAAAGTATTGCATTTATATTTTTGTTCAATATATAGACAAATTTAAAAAATGATTTTAATACATAAATGTTGTTCTACTGAAAAGTATGTACAGTATATACACTCAGTACTTGGTCGGGGCTCCTTTTGCATGAATTACTGCATCACTGTGGCGTGGCATGGAGGTGATGAGGCTGTTGCACTGTTGAGGTGGTATGGAAGCCCAGGTTGCTTTGATAGGGGCCTTCAGCTCATCTGCATTGTTTAGTCTGGTGTCTCTCATCTTCCTCTTGACAATAGCTCAGATTCTCTACAGGGTTTAGGTCAGGTGATTTTCAGTCGGCCAACATTTATGTATTAATAATTTTTTTAAATTATAATATTATACAATACATTTTTTGAGATACTGACTTTTGGGTTTTCACCGTCTATAGGCCATAATCATCAACATTAAAATAAATAAACACTTAAAATAGACACTCTGTGTGTAATGAATCTATACCCGAGTTTCTCCTTTTGAACTTTACATCTTTATAGAAATTTTTTTTTGTGTGTGTCAGAAATCACATGGGCATGTCTGTTAGCATCATGCTGGTTGATGGGGTGTTAACTTCCATCTTCATTTAGCTTCAATAACCTAACAGTTGCAGTATATGACTAAACATGCAAACTGTGATCAGTTACATTAGGGCTAAGCAGAGGAAAAACTGGACAAACTTGAAAAAAATCATTTTAAGGTTGGAATAAAAGATGAGATAGCAACTTTGCTTTAGAGTTTCTTACAAGACGTGCAGCAGAAAGGCTCAAAACTGTGAAGAGAAGCAGGACCACTGCAGCAGAAATGGCATAAATCAGTGAGGAATGGTTGAGACACGGGCACTCCCTACCTGTATCAACAGCAGATGCAATGTAAATCAAATCACAATGAAACAATTTAACTCAGAAAACATGTTTCAGATGTAGTCAGTTAGAGTCCAAACTTTGCTTTTTTTTATTTAGAACTGGAGTTGTGTTGCTAACAAACAGTAGAACTGAAGTGACATCAAAACTGTCTGAGAGAAGTGTTGGTGGTGTATTTCCACATAAACTGTGCTAATTAGGCAAGTATTGAGTTCATGTTTTTTAGTAAGCAAAATTTGCACTCCAAGCATGTCTTGGCGGAGCAGCCACAACTTTGCTAATTAAATATTAATACTGTTAATTGTCAATTACTTTTAAATAAAATTAATGAAATAAGATGATGGCTGGTCTAGAACTAGCAGCTAAGAAATGCAGCCCATAATGAAACTGAAATATCTAGTATCCAGCCCTGAATTTGACTTTTGTAGGAACACTTCAAACAATAGAATATTGATCTGTGGAACATCATAGATATGCTTCCCATCCATTCAGTTGACCTACCTTTATCTTTCACAAGCACAAATACTTCTGTGTGTTTCAGCACCTCCTGATCTTTGTCCTTTATCCTGAACTGACAGATGTATAGGCCTGTATCAGTCTTCCTTAAGTATAATAGAGTTATTGTATTCAAACTTTGTTGTTCAGAGATTTTGACACGTCCTTTGTATTCTGGCTCTAGACCTTCAAATCCAGTCCCAAAAATCAGTGATTTGTTTCCTCCAGATTTTCGGTACAGCCAAAATTGAGCTGTTTTATGTTCTTGTGGCAGTTGGCAGATGTCCAGAGTTTCCTTTTTTATGCCTTGAACAAACAGAACTTCACCAGACACTAAAAGAAATACAATTTGTTAAACAGTATCACAAAAATTAGAATATAGTGGAAACATGACTTACGAGTTTAATTGGTTCTGTGATGGAACTCGTAACTCAATGTGCTTGTATATCAATGTATATCATGTGTTTTCAAATAAGACAAAAATTTGAGCAGTTTGGGGTAGTTTTTCATTTCATGTTCTATCGCTTAACTCACTACACACTTAAATTTAGCAAAAAAATTGTAGCATTAAGTTAAACACTACGCAATACTTTATCGCTAAACTTCAAAAATGAGTGAGGTAAGCATCGTTAGACAGCACCAACATATTAGTGATAGGTCAGTCGCAAACAAAATGGCTCTTGAGTCGGCTCTTTGAAGTGACCGATCACAGCCAGCTCATGTCTGGTTTCTGGATCCATTTTTTCTGTTCAAGTTGCATGGGATTAGTCAGTTACACCATGCACGGTGGCATCTGTGTCTGTGCAATAACAAGAAAACAACTAATGAAGAGTGTGGGACATGCGTAAAACGCACCAGAAGTTGACAGGAAGTTTATTGAAGGTTGGCATGTTTGAGTGCACTGTAGGTGCGGTCATGTGTGATAAGTTTTTTAGTCATCATGCAAAAGTCAATATTGGTTGTCTCATCAGTTGTAAACCTCACCACATGTCAATGATGAATTTACATTATTTTATTAACTGATTAAGCTAAGCAGCAAAAAAAAGAAGCCGTTTTGTGAGCCATAAGAGCCGGCTCTCTGAAAAGAACCAAAATGCCCATCACTATAAAAGCACAACCTCTTCTTCTCAGGAGTGATCTTGGCATCTCGTGACTGCTAGTAGTGGGGGGCAGAACATAACAAAAAATCTACAAAGGGACAGCTTGTATCTCAGAAAATTTGTAAGTTGATTCACTCATAAGTCAAGGTTCTAATGTATAGTGAATAATTCATTTTTGTCCCAAATTTAATTCTGAAAGGTAAACTGTCACTTCACATGTGACATATAGGACAGTTTACCATTTTAATTAAATTATGAACACAAACAATGTTTTACTGGTTATGTAAACAATACAGCATTGACTGCAGTAATCTTTACCAAAGGCATTAAATGACCACAAAATGCTCATATTGGTCAGATCATTTGAAGCACAGCGTTAACTGCTAGCTACAGTGTCTTGTGAAAGTATTTACCCCCATTATTGGCTTTTTACCTATTTTGTTACATTACAACCTGTATTTTACTCTGAATTGTATGTGATGAATCTGCACAAAATAATCTAAGTTGATGAAGTGAAATGAGAAATATATATATAAAAAAGTTCTTGGGGGGGGGGAAACCCTGAAAATTGGCATATGTATATGTATTCACCCCCTTTGCTATGAAGCCCCTAAAAAGTTCTGGTGCAACCAATTACCTTCACAAGTCCCATGCCTAGTGAAACGAAGTCCACTTGTGTGCAATCTGAGTGACACATGATCTGTCAGTATATTTACACCTTTTCTGAAAGGGTCCAAAGGCTGCAACACCATTAAGCACAAACGGCACCACTAATCAAACACCACAATGAAAACCACGAAAATCTCCAAACAAGTTAGGGATAAAGTTGGTGAGAAGTCAGGGTTGGGATATAAAAATATCTAAATCTCTGATGATCCCCCGGAGCACCATCAAATGGAAAGAACATGATACCACAACAAACCTGCCAAGAGAGGGCCGCCCACCAAAACTCTCAGACTGGGCAAGGACCAGAGACCAAAGGTAACTCTGAAGCTGCTGCAGAGTTCCCAAGCAGAGACTGAAGTATCTATCCATACAACCACAATAAGCCATACACTCCACAGAGCTGAGCTGTATGAAAGAGTAGCCAGAAAAAAAAACGCAAATAGGAAGGCTCATTTTGAGTTTGCAAAAAGGCATGTGGGCAACTCCCCAAATATATAGTTAGATGAGACCAAAATTGAACTTTTCGGCCACCAAGGAAAGAGCTATATCTGGCACAAAACCAACACATCACTCCAAGAACATCATCCCCACAGTGAAACATGGTGGGAGCAGCATCAAGGATGTTTTTCTGCAGCAGGGCCTAGGAAACTGGTTCGAGTTGAGGGGAAGATGGATAGTGGCAAAAATATAGGGATAATCTTGAGCAAAACCTGTTTCAGTTTCTCAGTGATGTGAGACTGGGAAAAGGGTTCACCTTTCAACAGGACAATAACGCAAAGCATACTGTTAAAACAACACTCAAATGGTTTAAGGGGAAATGTGTAAACATATTGGAATGGCCTAGTCAAAGCCCAGACCTTCATCCAATTGAGAATCTGTAGTCAGACTTGAAGACTGCTGTGCACCATCTAACTTGAAGGAACTAGAGCAGTTTTGCCTGGGGGAATGGGCAAAAGTCCCAGTGGCAAGCTCAGAGAGACTTATGAAAAGTGACTTGCAGCTGTAATTGATGCTAAAGGTGGCTCAATGGAGTACTGACTTTAGGGGGTGAACAGTTATGCACACATTGTTATTTTGTCTTATTTGTTTGCTTCACAATAAAAAGAAAATCAAATGTTCAAAGTTGTAGGCATGTTCTGTAAATGAAATGATTGTAGACCCTCAAATAATCGATTTTAATTCCAGGCTGTGAGGTAGCGCAAAACAAAAAAAATGGCGGGGGGGGGGGGGGGGGGCAAGGTGATGTGAAGTTCTAAAAGAGGTAAATTTCTGATCAGCTACATGAGAGGTAATTTTCTAGAAAAGTATTCCATAACAGTTCAAAATATGAGGAAGAGAATAACACAAAGGAAATATCAAGTATATAACAGTAATTTAAATTCTAATCAAATCAAATTGAATGCAAGAAAACTTTAAAAACCAAGAGTCACATATTTCCAGATGTTTGTAGACCCTCAAACTTGATCTCCAGTGAAAGTTCAGCTATTTTGGTGACATAACATCTACAGTAAAGGTATCTTTAAAAAAAGAAAGTTAAAGTAGCATCTCAAACACAAAGTACTGAGAAAATCTTGAAGTGTAGTGGAATGACATCCAGCATTTATTAGCAAGGGAACTGAAATTTCAACAGAAAAATATTCCTGCTGGACAATCACTTCAGGTTTATGTCTAATGTGATCTGGTGAAGAGTTATTTTAAGTGTGAGGCCGAGTACAAATTACTGACTCCTCTCAAAATAAAAACCAAACCCATTTCAAACACTATACCATAACAGCACTTACACTAAGCTTTTACCTTATAGCAAATCAACAAATAACATATGACACAACTATTTTGTTTAATAGTTGAATATTTTGGCTTTGTGGAAAATTAAATCTTTTTTTTATCAGTAGTTAATTCTTCAGGCTTTTATGATGGCTTGAATAATATGATGCATGGACTAAATAATTAAACAATTCTACTTCATGCTGGTTCATAATCAAATACTGGTTAACTGATCAGCTTTGCACAATGGAGAAACACTGAATATCAATTTTATTCATTCACATTCTGTGATTTCTTCTATTAATTATGTTAATGCTGGTTTTCGTTTGGCTTTTCGTATGTAAATCACATTCTTAAAATTTCAGTTTAGAAGTTTGGTATATTTAGCACATATTTGGTCATATTTTCAGTGCAGTACTCATTTCAGTGCATTTTAACTGTACAATGTTCTACACCAATACATTTACACAGCCTTCCTAACACACACTGCAAGGAATAACATGAACTGCAACAGATGTACAAGTACAAGTTACTAAACACTCAAACATGTTCTTAAATCTGTGTAAAGCAGTAAAACATACCCATAATTTTCTCAAGGAAAATCCAAATAAGAATGTAGCAGGCTTTCATGATGCCCTGAAACAAAGACTCAAGGCATCAGGCAGTTCACAGCGCAGTGTGTGGTTAGGAAAGTAGGCTGTACTTTTCATTTTAACAGAAACGTTACACCACCAAAAAAACAGGAAGTAACACCCTAAAGATGAACTGTGAAGAAAAAGTGTGTAATGAAGATGAATCAAAACAGAGTCGATGAAAGTAAATACAATGTCCTTTGTTTATTGCGCAAATTATTTCAAATTTACAGAGAAAATGCAAACTTTGATAATGGTGCCCTCTACTGTTCACACTGCAGAGTCTACTCAGTTATTTCAATCTTCACTTTTCAAGCTTTAAACTGCTAAACTCAAAGAAAACAGAATATGAGCTAAATGTCATGTTTCTTAAGTGTTAAACTGAAATCTACAATCCCATGTCTTACAAAACAATACAAACACATTCTGAAATCATCTGAACACAATTTGAACATAATATTCAGCAATGCATTCTTAGATGGGGAGCCCCTACATTTTAAGATACACTGCTCAAAAAATAAAGGGAACACAAACTACACAATGTAACTCCAAGTCAACCACACTTCTGTGAAACCAACCTGTCCAACCTGCTGTTGTGCAAATGGAACAGACAACAGGTAGAAAGGAGAGGCAATTAGCAAGACAACCCCTATACAGGAGTGGTTCTGCAGGTGGTGACCACAGACCTTTTCTCTGTTCTCATCCTTTCTGGCTGATGTTTTGGTCACTTTTGTATTCTGTCAGTTCTCTCACCATAGAGGTAGCATGAGGCGATGTCTACAACCCACAGAAGTTGCTCAGGGAGTGCAGCTCAACCAGGATGGCACATCAATGCGAGTTGTGGCAAGAACGTTTGCTGTCACTGTCAGCACAGTGTTCAGAGCATGGAGCAGATAACAGGAGACAGGCCAGTACACCAGGAGACATGGAGGGGGGGAGGGGCAACAACCCAGCAGCAGGACAACTCCCTCCTCCTTTGTGCAAGGAGGAACAGGAGGAGCAGAGCCAGAGCCCTGCAAAATGACATCCAGGTCACTAATATCCATGTTTCTGCTCAAACTGTCAGAAACAGACTCCATGAGGGTGGTATGAGATTTTGAGTATGATTCCAAATCCAGACCTCCAAGGGGTAATAATTTTGATTTACATTGATCATTTTTATGTTATTTTGTTCTCAATGCATTCCACTATGTACTGTAATAAATAAAGATTTTCAACTGGAATATTTTATTAATTGAGATCTAGGATGTGCTATTTTAGTATTCCCTTTATTTTTTTGAGCAATGTATGCTTCAGTCAAATTTAAGAATGACTTTGTTTCAGAGAGAACTGGACATCCAGTAATTAAAATCATTAATAATTTTTTTTTTTATCTCACTTTGAGATGTAGTTGATCAGCCAAACTGTGCTTGGAGTTCAAATTTAGCAACTTTAGAGCTTGAGCTTTCAAGCTAACTTAGTTAAACACCAGAACTCAATCACCTAAATAGTCATTTCTGTAAAAACATAATTAAAACCTCAAGCCACATTCAATGCCTCACAGACTTGTTGATGTGGTTTATGACAGTATGACTGACTTTAAGCATAAAAACTTGTGTAGCTGAATGCTCCATCTGCTATCTTTTACAATCAACTGCTGGATGTACTGATCGAGAACCAGTTTTTGTGATTATTTTAAATATGAAAGAATCTGATCCAAGATCATCTTTTATCCGTCCTGCTGCTGATTGCCTGTAGTGGTGAGGTTTTATTCATTTATATAGTTCTAATAATGCATAGTGTTCTAATTTAGATATTCATTTAACAAAAGTTTAATTTAGATCTGAATGTAGTTTGAGGTTGTGGTTTATGTATTTTTACATAAGCTATTGGCCTATCTAGGCATCTATTGAGTTCTAGTGTTCTACAGACTCTACACTCCAGTTCTAAACAAACTAAACACAATCTGGACTCCAAAAACGTGTAAATGTGATTTCTGGCTGAACCATGAATGCTTAACACAGAAATACACAAATTCACAAGTTACATTCAATTCTGAAAATGAACAAAGTAAAATTAAACTTAAACAATTTAGTACATTTATGTTTATTAAATAACATGTTACATACATGTAAACCACTATGTAGGCATTTCATGTGTTTATGCATAAAATATAATACATTATGAAAATACAAATTTGCAGTCCATCCACACAAACATCAAAATTGCTGTACAGATAAGGGTTAAATCTCACTTTCATGCACAGACTAAACTGTGACAGCTATATTTAACCTATATTAATATAGTATAATAATGTACAACTAACATTTATTCTATTGCAGATTAATTTACCACAAATTTGTTAATTTTGTAAAGTTTAATATATGTACATTTTGTACTCTAAGTGAGGTGCCATCAGAAAGGGCCATTATTCATACCAACATGTGATTAGGAATTTATTAACAATCAGAAAATATGAATGTTTTAGCAGTAAAAGTCAAGTTCCCTGCACTTTAGCTCAAACTTTGTTCCAGCTGAGTAGACATAAATTACAGTATAATGAGAACACGTGGTTAGTTGTCACAGTGCTATTATTTGGTACAATGTAGAAATTTTGATACTGAAATACTAATATTTATGGGCAAATATAGCTGCAAGAAAAAGTATGTGAACCCTTTGGGATTACTTTGGATTTCTGCATAAATTGGTCATTAAATGAGATCTTATCTTCATCTAAGTCACAACAATAAACACAGTCTGCTTAAACTAATGCCAAACAAAAAATGCTGTCATGTTTTTATTCAACACTACATGTGAACATTCACCATGAATGGTGCAAAAAGCATTTGAACTTTTAGATTTTATAACTGGCTGACCCTCCTTTGGCAGCAATAACCTCAACCAACCATTTCCTTTAGTTAAAGATCAGACCTGCACAATGGTCAGGAGGAATTTTGGACCATTTCTCTTCACAAAACCGTTTTAGTTCAGCAATATTCTTGCGATGTCTGGTGTGAATTGCTCTCTTGCGGTCATGCCACAGCATATAAATCGGATTGAGAAGACTAGAAGGCGTGTTTTATTCTGTTGAAGTCATTCTGTTGATTTACTTATATGTTTTACGTCATTGTCCTGTTGCATCACACATCCACTGTTGAGCTTCAGTTGGTGGACAGATGGTCTTAAGTTTTCCTGCAAAATGTCTTGATAAACTTGGGAATTAATTTTTCCGCTGACAACAGAAATCCGTCCAGGCCCTGAGGCAGCAAAGCAGCCCCAAACTATGATGCCCCCTCCACCGCATTTCACAGTTGGGATGAGGATTTGATGTTAGTGTGCCTTTTTTTCTCCACACATAGTATTGTGTGTTCTTTCCAAACAACTCAATTTTGGTTTGTCTACAGAATATTTTGGCAGCAGTGTTATGGAAGATTCAGGTGCTCTTTTGCAACTTCAAACGTGCAGCTATATATACATATATTGGACAGCAGTGGCTTCCTTCCATGAACTCCATACTAGTTTAATGTTTTATGTTTTGTAGATTTGTCAACAAAGATGTTAGCATGTGCCAGAGATTTCTGCAAGTTTTTAGCTGACACTCTAGGATTCTTCTTCACCTCATTCAGCATTCTGCACTGTGCTCATGCAGTCATCTTTACAGGACGACCACACCTAGGGAGAGTAGTGACAGTGCTGAACTTTGTCCATTTGTAGAGTCTGGCTTACTGTGGACACATGAATATCAAAGCTTTTAGAGATACTTTTGTAGCCCTTTCTAGCTTCATGCAAGTCAACAATTCTTGAATGCAGGTCTTCTGGGAGCTCTTTTGTGTGAGGCATGGTTCACATCAGTCAATGCTTCTTGAGAACAGTAAACTCAAAACTAGTGTGTTTTTTTTATAGGGCAGGGCAGCTTTAACCGACATGTTCAATCTCATCACATTGACTGGCTCCAGGTTGGCTGACTCCTGGCTCCAAGTAGCTCTGGGAGAAGTCATTAGCCTAAAGGTTCACATACTTTTTCCACCCTGCACTGTAACCATTTATATATTGTGTTAAATAAAAACATGAACATTTTGTGCAGTATTAGTTTAAGCAGACTGTTTGTGTACATTTTTGTGACGTACATGAAGATCAGTGCACATATATTGACCAATTTATGCAGAAATCCAAGCAATCCCAAAGGGTTCACCCACTTTCTCACAACTGTACCTCCTTATTTTCCTTCCAACTGTAACAGATTTAGGCTGAGGAGTCAGGTTTGATTCTGTTGTCAGTGTGTTGTTTGAGTCATTCCTCAAAAGGAATTCCGTTAGGGCTTGGTCTGCACATGGCAATGGTCAGTTCTGGAGTGTTCTAGATGTGGTTAAGAATGTTTTAAATGGAGAAAAAGTATTTTTTTTAAATAACTGGAATTGTGTGATGTGTCAACTTCTGTTCATATGAAATGCTCTTAACACTTGTTATAATCAACTTGCATATAGCTGTTGCAACTTGCATAATGACTGTGACAAACTCCACCAAAAATGTGAATGTATTCAAACTATTGCGATAGCTCATTGCTACGTTGTATATAGGACCTCTGGGCTTTCACTGTATCCTGAACTGACTGAAACCAGATGCGTTTGTAAAGTAATAGCAGGCCAGAGTGATATGTGACAATAAAACCCATGTTTCCATACTTGCCTGCAGAAACACAGATACTGTACATCTGAATCTTGATCAAAAACACATCAGAAAGGCGTTGAGAAAACAAGTCAAACTGTACAGTTGGTACATCTGATGGTATGCACGCTGACCCAAAATACAGAAGTGGTCATAACATTGGGAATAAACGCAGAAGAGGTTAGATAAAGTACTTCCCTAAAGTGAATAAGAACAGGGGCCATCACCAAACTTGCTACAAGTTTGGGGACATTAAAATCCAACAGCCATAAAGGCTGTGAGGGCCCCCAGGTATAGAATTAAAGAGAGAAAATATGAGACTTGCCTCAGCCTGTACAGGGCACCAGTGAGACTCTACCTCAGCCGGTCCCATGGCATCGCTACAGGGAGAAGAGAAATCCTTAGTTTAGCACAATGAACATAATAAGCTGGAGGCACTACGCTGTTTCATATTATACCCGTTTTTCAACACAACCAAGCAAGACACTCAAAACTGCTTTAGAGTGAATTCCATGGTGATCAAAAACTTGTATTTTCTAGTAAATCAATTCTTCAATTGTGATAAAATTACTTTCTTCAGCAACCATACATAAGCCATCCAAGTACCTATGTACGTCAGGTTTCCCCTTTAAAGTGTAATAATTCAACAGTAAACCACTCAAGAGAGCAGTGCACAATGAATGTGCACGAACAGGGAAAAATAGCAATATCACATTCTTATACTCTGATAACTACAGATATCACTATGATCATACTTTCATTTACAGTACAAACCTTGGTGGAGAGATCCATCCCTCTGTCATGAAGAAACAGGCTTAAGTTTTTAACATAGTTTATTACAGTTTGCATAACAATACAGACAATGTTTACATGAGCTATTTATATGACTTCATATGCAGATGATGACAAAGCAGGCATACAAAGAGAGAAAAACAGTGCTAGCTAACTGAAGCCCTCACCAAGCAAAGCTGGGGACATGAAGTCCAACAGCACCCGAGTGGTGCTGTGAAGGCTTCACTCATTTAGTACAGTAGTATGGTTTACGGAGACTTGCCTTGACAACAGATGCTGTACTGTTCATGTAACTCCAGCCGCTTCAAATTATTACGAACCATATTTACTAAACTTCACTTCTAAAAACCTAAACGGAACATAGAGGAAGGAAAAAAGCCACACTGTATCATCGGCAACATCTCACAGGTCCAACTAAAAAACTGTTAAGAAAAAACTGAAAGTCCCATGCGTAAATCAGTTCTGAGTTTTCCTTTTCCACGTTAGGCAAGTCGAATTAAAATTACGCTTACTGCTTTGCCTTTTTTCATTAAGACCACCAGTAGATGATAAAATGGCTGAATCACCAAACCTATTGAAGAATGTTGGTGGACCTTCAATATCGGCCTCCCTGGGACATGACAGGGGGTCTCATGGCCATGGGGGGCCTAGGCGGGGCTCCCTGGTAAGGAGGAACCATAGGGGGTCCCTGCCCATATGTTGGCATCCCCCCTGGCACATAGCCAGTCACTGCCTGAGGTGGACCACCATATGGTCCTGAAAAACAGACAAAAATCAGAAAGCAGGAATGTGGAGCAAAATAATGCAATATAGCATACCAACTACATAGGAATCAGAATTTTTTTTATGAATACCGTGCATAGGATGCCTGACTCCAGGCTGCTGGGAAGCAATGCCCTGCTGAGGAGGCATCACGCCAACTGGTGGGGCACTGATATGGGCCTGACTTGTGCTGGGCATTTTACACTGATATCGTGGGAGCTGAGCACGCAGCTCCTCCTATAGACACACAGACATGAGAAAGCAGATATGAGTCTTTTAGACTTAATAGAGGTATTTACACACACATAAAGTACTAATACTGAGAGCATAAATCCTGCCCCTCACCACCAGCTTTACCCACTGATTAGCTACATGCAGATGCCTAGTTCTGATTAATAACAAAAAACAGCAAGAAAGGGTTTGAGAAGTATACAACATCTAATACTGACAGCACTCAAAGCACATTAGTTTACATAAATAATGCAACAAATGCAGTCTTACTTCATTACTTACTTTAGAAGAACAGTGCATTATACTTGGACACTTACCAGAGAGATATCCTCATCAGGGTGGATCAACTTACTGGTTGCACTGGTAGTCGTGAGGGTGGCAGGCTTACTTGTGACAGGGGTGGCAGGTTTGGCCACAGTGCTGCCAGCATTTGCAGCAGGGGCTATTGGCTGGCTGTAGGCTGGGAATGTGGCTTTAGGAGCAGCAGAGGAAGAGGCAGAAGATCCTGCTGCAGCTCCAGACACACCCTGCTGAGCCTGGACACAAAAAAACAGATGAAAATTAGATAATGTACTGGATAGAATTGAATCATTTTAGTCAATAACTATATTATAATTTAGTAATATAGTAATAAAACAATCCTGTAGTAATAACAGTCCATTAAAGGGCCCATATTTCTTAAGTACTCTTATGATATGTACCAAAATTCATTTTCATATGGTTATAACCATGCTGTTTTTGTTACTGTGTCTTAGAGATTGATATGTAAATTACCTACAGAAATGGCATGGTTAATGAATGAATTAAAAACATATATAGACAGTATAGTGAACAGTACATTATAAAATTAAGTGGCAACATTCTACATTAGACTCTTACTTTAGGAAAAACAACATGGGCCCTTTAAAATGATCATAATGTGCTGCAGACATGCAGCCTCAAGCCAGCACTACTGACCAAAGCAGAGCACCCAAGATGTACACCCCTGTTACTCAAATCTGGTCCTACAAGACCTTAAAGTAACGTGAGCTTTTTGATAGTAAAAATGTAATTACAGTAAAAATCGAAATACATAAAAAATGAATGCATATATTTTCATCACAGTCTAAAGAGATGAAAATTGTTATACACTTCTCCCTCATGTGAATTCATTTTCATGGCAGCTCTAAAAGAAGAGATTGATATTTAACTCATTTGACGCTTTTAAAGCAAGCAAAACACTGTTGTATTTGAGCAGCTGGGATGTACAGCCTACCCAGAAAAAAACAAAAAGATTTACACAAATTACTCAGCAATCACAAAACACTACAAAAGTATTTCCCACTCATTACTGAAGTGAACAAGCACTACTTCAGCCTTTACACCAGGCTAATGCAAGGCTGAAAAGCATTCATCAGAAATCACTATGTCAAGAATTTAAATGCATTATTTTTTTTATAGTCCCCTCAAATTTAAATGCACCAGTTGAGTATATATGCCACATGCCATCCCAAGTTTTAAGAAGATCTAGTTTCACTAGGTCAGCAGGCTGCTGCATACTTGCGACAGCGGTTTAGAGGTTGCTGACAAAGTGTCCACACTGGAGGAGGATGAGCTTGTGCTGGGAGCTCGTGTTCCCATCTGCAGCACGGAGAGAGAAAGACAGAGCAAAGAGCAAAATCTCTCAACAAAAGAGCATCTGTTATTTTGCTGTTCAATCTTACAAATAATGTGATGCGTAAACTCTGCAGGCTTACATGTCTGAAAAGTAGTAAAAGGTGGTCATTATATAGATTTTTTTAAAAGTGGTTTGGATCTGTGACTATAAAATCTAATTTTATTCTGAATGACAACAGCTGTCTTGTCAAAATTACATCTGCTAATTCTTCATCCGTTGTTGGTTTATCTGCTTATTTATTTTTATGGTGTAATGTTACACATTTAAAAGGAATCCAATACTGAATTATTCTACTGTTACAAAAAGTAAAGGGAATTTAAATTACTATCACCTGTCACAAAAATTCTCAATAGAAATAATAAGTAAAATAAATAAATAAAAAAGCAGACCTAAAAAAAATACAAAACTTTTAGTTATCCATGATAAACTAAGTGATGTTAACCCCAGGAATCTGTGGAAATATGAAGGGGAGTTAATTTAGCTAAATACAGGACATATGGATGCCACTGTAAAGAAAAACAGTACATTTATCTAGAATGGATCATCTTTCAGGAGCACCAGCAAATTCTGAAAATGCAGTGGATATCCCCCCAAAGTACAATTCTATTAAATATGACAGAATACCTGTCCCGCACTAGGGAATAAGGGCTTGGTGACTGCAGGCTGAGGAGTAGCTGCTGTGACAGCAGGTGTGGCTGCTCTGGGCATCATGCTGGCAGCGGTGGAAGCCGGTGCTTGAGGCAGGTGGTTCATACCTGGACGATGACCCATAGGAGGAGGCATGCCTGTTAAGAATAAAAAGAAATCACAATTCAACAATTGGGGAAACGCATTAGCGATTTCATATAATAGCAAATCCAATTTTCCTTTCTTGACATAGTATGTTAACACTATAAACATCAGTCTTAAATGCACAACAAATACCTGTTTAAGGGACAAAACCGCATTTTGTAAAAAATAGTTAAAATCAAATTTGTAAAAAATAGTTAAAATCACAACCTTTAAGTGGGTTTGGTTAAATGTAGGAAACATGCTGCATAATACACTTAACAGTCCTTAAAAGGCAATTGTACCTGGTGGCATCCCTGGCATCATTGGAGGCATTCCTGGTCCAGGTGGCATCATCCCACCCATTGGCATCATGCTGTGTTTAAAGAATGATGGAAAATGCCATTCTATTAACCTAACAATACATGCTTTAAACTATCATAGATGTAAAGAATAGAAAAAAGTATAAAAACAACAAAATAAAGCATGCTAGCTAAAATCAGTATTCAAAAATATACTCACCCTGGTGGCATTCCTGGCATGACTGGGGGCATGCCTGGCATCATGGGAGGGACGCCAGGCATCATTGGTGGCATTCCTGAACATATCAATACATGACACTATTAGATAATATTAAACATGATATCACCGGACATTACTGCAGACTGAATTACAGCTCACCTGAGTAGCTCCCAGGTGGCATCCCTGGTGCTGGCACTGGAGCCATGCTAGGCTGGGTCATTGGGGCATATGCAGTCTGGGGCTGGGCTGCTGGCTGTTGGAAAGAGGGCCCTGCCTCTTCATCATCTTCATCCTCATCCGAGTCATCCTGGTTCTGTTTCTTTTTCTGATTTTCTGCATCAAAAGCAAATGGAAAGCATATTGATTGCACTACTCTCAGAAAAGTAGGATTGTCAAAATGATCTGTACACTTACAATAACTGAACATTTCCAGTCAGTGTTAATCAGTCTTGTGCAGCGACTTATAGGAATGCATGAACTGCTTGCTTCAGGTCCTTCCATAACACTTCAAATGGATTACGGTCAGGACTTACTTGGCCAGGCCAAACCAGGACCTTCATTCTTCTTTAACCACTCTTTGGCAGAACAACCTGTGAGCTTAGGATCTTGCTTCTATTGAGATTCAGCTCATGGACAGATGTCCTGATATTTCCTTTAGAATTTGTTGGTATAATTTGAAATTCATTGTTCCATCAATGATGGCAAGCCATCCAGGACCAAATGCAGTAAAACAGGCCCAAACCATGATACTACCGCCACCATGTTTCACAGACGGGATGAGGGTTTCATGCTGGAATGTAATGTTTTCCTTTGTTCAAAAACATTTATACAAAAACACTATATTTTGGTCTCATCAGTCAAAAAAATACATTGTTTCAACAGCGTTCTGGCTTGTCCATGTGATATTTAGCAAATGGCAGAATGGCAGTAAAAATCTTTATGGAAAGTAGCAGCTTTTTCCTTGCAACCCTGCCAGGCACACGTGTGGTGTTCAGTATTCTTCTGACTGTAGACTCATGAAGTTACCTTGTGTTCCTCTGTGACATTGCAGACTAATACACACCTTGTTCTTAATGCAATGTTTGTTGGTTGACTACTCATGTAGAGGGTAAAAATAGTCTTGAATTTCCTCCCCTCTGTACACAATCTGTCTGACTATAAATTATTAGAGTCCAAACACTTTAGAGATGGTTTTGTAACTATTTCCAGCCTGATGAGCATCAACAACTCTTCTTCTCAGGTCCTCAGAAATTTCCTTCATTCATGCCATGATACTCTTTCATGGACATTTGCTGTGAAGACTCCTATTCTTTAAATAAAACAGGGCACTCACTCACACCTGACTGTCAACACCTGAATCAAATTTCAACTTCAAATGATCTGATAATCCTAAATGTTCACATCCTTTTGCCACTCTCAGGCATGTAATATTGGGTCATTATGCTTACTAAATAAATGAACATGTCTAATAGTCTTGTCCAGTTTATTTGATTTGGTTCTCTGTGTCTACTTTCAGGACTTGTGTAGTAATTTGATGAAGTTTTAGGTCAAATTTATGCAGAAATATAGAAAATTCATTTATAGCACTGCAAACAGCGGTAGGCAAAATGATACAAAAAGTACCTGGAACTGCAGTATGAATATATATCCTAAGAGATAAGATGTGTACTAACTGTACCATAGCATGACCTAAGTAATATAAAATTTCCCAGTTAAACACAGTCTGAGACATCATTCTGCAGAACACTGAGAAAGGAACTGAGAAACTGAAGGGTCAGAATAAAGTTTATTCCAACAATGAGTGGCAAACACACTAAAGAAGTAGGACCAGGATTGATTTTAAGGAAGGATATATGTTTGTACGCTCAGTAGCTGAAATATGAAATTATGACAATCGGTAACTACAATCACTGAGTGGTGGAACTCATGACATTCAACTCTGCATTCACACAAAGTAAATAATGTTACAGTATTACTGAACAAACATAGTTTAATTTAAAAATGTAATTATTCTAAAAGAAAACGTATGGACAAATTTCAGCCAATAACACACATGCAATTAATCGTAGTTAACTCTATAACATGTTAGTTTACTCATAATTAGTGGTGTGAACCTTCACTGATCTCATGATTTGATTTGATTACGATTATCATGTCAACGATTTGATTCAATACTGCGATGCATCACGATGTGGCACATTAATGTTCTGTACTATTTCATTTGGTTGTCAGAATTTGCACACCGCATGTGACTTGTCCAGTTCATGCTTCCCAGTTAGCTTGTAGAATCCAAAATGTGTCCATATTTTGGTTTTTAAAACATTTGGTGCGTTTTTAATCTCAACCTTGCAACCTATCTACACCATTTTTACTATTACATATGCGATGAATGATGTTATCATGTTATAATCGATTATGGTCTGTAACTGCATTGATGCTGAATTGCCCACGTCCGCATCTCGACGCATCGATTATATGATTAATTTAAAAACCTATAACTGATTACTGTAATAATTTCAGTGATATAAAAACACTACAAATGTGACAAAAGTTCATTACCTTGTGTTTTCTGTTCAAGCACTCGTCTCCTTTCTTCCATATCTTTCTCTGGAATACCCTCCATTCCATAAATTTCCAGTTCAATGTCTGTTCTCCCAGGTATTGCATTGGGAACACCATCTATAGTTTCTTTGTGAACCTGCATGACGGAGAAATGTGATGTCATATCTCAACTCCATTAAATAAGCAAGCCCATTTTTAAAGTAAAACTTCTTACCTGCATACAGTGGATGGCCAGGCCTGGACCAGTATAGAGCTTTTTATGACATATGTGACACTTAAAATGTTTGGCTTTCTGATGCTGAATAAGAATCTTTTCATCATCAAAATCTCTATTACAGTACCTGGATTAGTAGTTAAGGATATATTTGCTTGAAGCAACATGGATCCATGCAAATTCATTGTAAAAGGAGATGATTAAAGTGACTTATGCCACATAATTGGCTGGGTAAAATGTAAACAATGTCATTCAGGGGTGCGTTTCATGAACCACAAACCAGCAATGAATATATTCATTAATATAAGTTATAGACTAATATAACTTTTAGCCTTCTTAATTAATTATGAAACACACACTAACGAACAGGGCACAGCTGCCCGTATGTATGTAATGTTATGTTAAGTCAGTGTAACTGTATGTAGTTACTGTACTTATTTAATGTTATGTTTGGTCAGTGTGTCTATATGTACACTGTATATACTGTATTTGTAATGTAATGTTATACGTTTCGTCTAGTTTATTGCACTCATGTAGTTCTTTTTTGTTTAATCACTTTAACTGTATAACATACGTATTTCAGGAAATATAACTTTGTTTTCTTATTGCCCAATTTTAGTATCGTGGAACAATAAGTACTACAATGTTTGGTTAAACACTAAAGCCAACAATGCTCAAGGTAAGCAATATCCGTAGATAAATAAGTGATAACTGATTTGTTGACAAAAAATAAGGACGAACCACCGTAGTTCTGACTCGGTGCACAGAGTTTTGGAGAAAAGATCGTTTGTACGGTTAACCTGTCATCGTGTTATGTTGTGTGGTGACTTACATTGTTTGGGAAAAGCACCGCACACATGATTAAATTTCTCTAACTACAATACAAACTTCACATCACTGTGAATGACTGATTACATATCAATTAAACTAAGAACAAAAAATAAAAACTCCGTTTGAAATGGGCTACATGAAGTGAACAGTCAAACACCGAACTGTTTCTAACGTTATTTCAGTATTTGGAATCATTTAACAGTTTGCTTACACGGGAACATAAATTAGTCGATTACAATAAGACACTGTAAAAACATCAAGTTAGGAGAGAGCTAGCTAGCAATCAATTCAGCTAAAGCTGTTATTTGAACTCTCCGTTCCACCTTAAAAGTGCACCAGTTCGCTGGTAAAGCGTGACGCCAGAATATAAATGTTGCTCATTTAAGGTGGAATAGAAGCTGCTAGAACAGACCGTCAGCTTCATGGTTTGTTAGCCAGCTATACGGACTCGCCCATTTTGACCACCAAAAAACTAAAAACCGACGCTTTAATAAGAAAGGATACCAACACCATGGCTTCATTTGCTTCTTCTTTTTTCTCCCCATGATTAAAAGATGTTTATTTGTGTGTCTGTGAAGCGCCGACGAGCTCCAACCTCATAAACACAACGAACATTAGCAGCACAAAATGGTGGTGAGCACAAGAGAGAGTAAAAAAATATAACACCGCCAACTACCGGTGAGGAAAACAATTACACTGACTAAACATAATACAGCGGAATCTCGGTTTTCGTCATTAATCCGTTCTAAAGTGCCTGAAACGAACGATAACTGAAGCCATATTTCCCATATTAAGTAATGTAAATCCAATTAATCCATTCCAGACACTCCAAAATATTCACAAAAATACATGTATTTTGTTGCGCATGGTACTCAACATGGCAGGGACCACAACAAAACCATCAGTGGTGGACAGTAACGAAGTAAATGTAATTCATTACTGTACTTAAGTAACATTTCCATGTATCTGTACTTTACTTAAGTACTTTTATTTGGTA
>BRDA01069719.1:0-13818 GCA_036984385.1 Crenuchus spilurus
TATATATATATGTATGATGTATAATTTTGGTATAAATAGTGGATCCATTGAGGCATGTTTTCAGAAGATCTCCAGAGGCTCTCCAATGTAAGTTACCTTCGGCTTGCTCACATTGGGCTTAGATTCAGATTGTTTGATACTAATTATGTAAAGCTGCTTTGTGACAACGCCCATTGTAAAAAAGCACTATATAAATACATTTTGATTGATTGATGTAACACCTTGACTTCTCAACCTTAAGTCCTTAAATAAGGACAGACCCTCTTCCTTCACAAACCAATATTTAACTTTGATTTTGTTTGATAATGTCAGGCACCTCACTTCTGCCTACCAGTCTCTTTCTCAGTTGCCCTGCTCTCACAGTGAGCTCCCACACTCTCTCTCATACCTAGTGTTCCACGTTTAGCCATGCATTAGCGCTGGAGATTTATTCAATGGATTCGATTCCTATACCTGCCCATGTACCTTTGAAATAGTGTTTAGCACCATCCTCTCTTGTAAAACAGTCACTATATGAAGATGGACAGAGAACGTTCAAAATAAAATTTGTTACTTTTTTTTTTGGTTTTGACAGCTAAATAGTTTAAAACTAACACTGTAATTGGTCGAAGTTTTCTTTTCCCAACAGGCTGCTGACCAATGTGGTTACAGCCATAGACATGTTGCTTAGTGTGTGAATGCACAGACAGCTGAACTCAAAGCCATCAATAAATTTTATCAACTAAATCAATAAACTACACTTGTTCCTGTTCTCCCTCCTGACTGTTAATTGCTGTTTCTCATTGACCTTGAAAAGTAAACCACTACCCACTAGTGGATTTGCTAGTTATGTAGTCTGGGTAATACCCAGGTTAAACCGGACATAGCTGATGGATTACATCAGAAAAAAGGAGACAGATCTTTTTTTTTTAAACTATGTAATAGCAGGAACATAATAACCCCACCTCCTTACCTGGTAATGTTGAGAAGAAGGTTGGCTACAATGTTGTTCATGGCATCAAAAGGTTTCTCAGTCTTAGACATACCCCCCTCACCAGAGATGATGGTACAGTCCTTCTTTATCACATTGCCTGGCTTTCCACTGTGAGCTATGTGCTGGATTTTACTCACAATGTCCACAAGAGACTGCAGTCAGGACATGAAAAAAACACAACAGGAGAATCAGGAGTAATCAATAAACACTTGATCTGAACCCATCAGTAATCAATAAATATTTCACCTGAACCCATCAGTAATGTGGGTGTAGTGTTTCTTGAGCTGAACTCCAGTACTAATCTCAGGCAGTGTCTTGGTGCCGTATAGTGTAGACATTAATGTATTACAATACACACATTAATCACAGCCTGCTATTCAACATGTACAAACCTGGTTCTCGATAGGTAGAACACAATCTGCATGTTCTGTCAGTTCCCTTGTGGCTAGAAGGCTGTTGTAGGGGGAAGTGATGACATCATCTTCAGCAGACGGATACACCGCAGTGACAAGTCGGCAGACGTCTGGAAATTCATCCTCCAAAAGCTTTAATACACACGTTCCTAAACCAGAACCAGTACCTGTAGCACAGGAAACAGCTCCGTTAACCTGGACTGAAATCATGAGTACACAAGACTTTAAACCAGGGGTCCCCAAACTTTTTCCTGCGAGGGCCAAATAACTTGTCCCTTCTCTGATGGGGGGCCGGGGTCAATCACAATCGCAGGGATGCCTCAACATAAACATTTATTGTTTTCAGAAAGCGACACATAACCAAATATTAATAACCCTTTCCGGGATCTTCACAGAAAAAAAATCAGGAAATAAATAACAACACTACACAGTAAATCTGCCAGTGTTAAATCAACACTATTAGAATAACACTATTTATGAAATAATAACCAAATAACCCTCTCTGAGTTCTTCACAGAAAAAAAGTCTGTGGAACATTAACTTTCTGTTGTGCTGTGCATCTAAAGTTGTCAGAGCAGAATCTCTTCCTTAAATGACTCATATGAGCAGTCTCTCAAAGTTCTTGTGTTCCTCCCTTATAATCCTTTTGTAGGTTCCAGAAGGCTTGTAGAAACCACAAAACAAGCAGGCTGAGAAACCAAACTCAGTGATACAGCACCTACACAGCACAATACATTTTACTACCAGTATGGTTGTGGGGATGGATTTTATCCCAGTAATTTTATGATGATCATATTTGTTTATACTCAGAATGACTTATTCAAGTCAGAAAAGTGAGCTTACCTATCTATGTATGTTCATCAGTGTGAACTGTGGGCCTGTATCTGGGTGGTGAGAAGCTGAATATCAGGTTCCATTCTAGTCACAGTCAGTCTCAAACACTGATGCAGATGTTCATCTGTCAATCTTGATCTCATCGGAGTTTTCAGGAGTTTCATGTGAGAAAAGGTTTGCTCGCAGACATACGTGCTGCCAAAAAGTGTGGACATCTTCACTGCGTGTTTTTTTATGTTAGGGTACGTGTCGTTTCGGAGGGCGTCATAGAAGTCAATAAGACTGTTGGACTTAAAGGCGTCTTTCAGAACATCACAGTTCTGTAACTCGGCCAACTCAAACTGATAAGAAGGCTGGGCTTCATCGATGTCGGCAACAAAGGGGTTCCGGAAAAGACGGATTTCTTTTGCATTGAGATGTTGTTCACGGAATCGCACACCGAACTCCGCCTTCAGCATTTCCAGTGCTTCCACACACTTTTCAGTTGGGAATGGAACCGCTGGGTTCTCTGCAGAGAGGTTTTGGGTAGCAGGGAGATGGATGAAGTTGTGCTTTTTCACTTGTTCCTAAAGCAGCGCTAGTTTCACCTCAAATGCTTTTATGTGGGAATACATGTCGCAAATGAGTTTCCTTGTAGCTGCAAGTTAAGGCTGTTCAGCATTTCTGTCACGTCTGTTAAAAATGCCAGGTGCCATTTCCACTCTGGGTCCATCAGCTCTGGGACCGTTTTGTCTTTTGAATGAAGAAATGCGTTAATTTCGGGTAGCAGCTCATAAAAACGCCTCTATACTCTGCCCCGGCTCAACCATTGGACCCCTGTGTAATACAGCACGTCGCCGTGCGCAGACTATAGGGGGCCGGGCCAAATGTGGAGGCGGGCCGGGCCGTAGTTTGGGGACCACTGCTTTAAACCATGACGACTTACTGTATTAGCCACAGTAACCTTGGAAACAGTGATGCCAGTTCTCTTCAGGTCATTGACGAGCTCCTCCCGTGTAGTTCTGGGCTGATTCCTCACCTTTCTTAGGATCATTGATACACCATGAGGTGCGATCTTGCATGGAGCCCCAGTCCGAGGGAGACTGACAGTCATGTTTAGCTTCTTCCATTTTCTAATAATTGCTCCAATAGTTGATCTTTGTTCACCAAGCTGCTTGGCAATTTCCCTGTAGCCCTTTTCAGCCTCGACAAGGTTTACAATCTTGTCTCTGGTGTCTTTGGACAGCTCTTTGGTCTTAGCCATGTTAGTAGTTGGGAGTCTTACTGATTGTGTGGGGTGGGCAGGTGTCTTTATGCAGCTATCGACCTCAAATAGGTGCTTCTAATTTAGAATAATAAGTGGATTGGATGTGGACTTTTTAGAGGCAGACATTTTGAGGGCCAGAATGTTTGCTGATTGGCAGGTGTTCAAATACTTATTTGTTAGCAGTAACACACAAATAAATTATTTTTAAAAATCATACATTGTGATTTCCAGATTTTTTCTTTTAGATTATGTCTCTCACAGTGGACATGCACCTAAGATGAAAATTTCAGACCCCTCCATGATTTCTAAGTGAGAGAACTTGCAAATTCGCAGTGTTCAAATACTTATTTTCCTCACTGTACATATATTGTAATATATTGTAAATGCTGTATGAATTGTGCTCTTGTACTTAAAAAGTGTGCTCTTTACTACTGGCAATGAAATAATACCACAGTTCATCTCTTTCTACTTCTTTCTTTGTGTGGGTGACGTAAATGCTTTGTGCCACATTAAAAGTAGTCTGTGTGAAATACCATGCATGGAGCTTTACAATTAAATAGATGATTACTCGTGGCAGAGAAAATTCCTCAATCATTTTTTGTAATCGAATAACTCAAGTTACTCGCGGAATCGTTTCACCCCATAATAGTGTATCACACAGTATCAGACACACATAACCAATATTATTACAGACAACCAATCTTTAGTCTGTTTATAGATAACAGTGTATCTCACAGTATCACACACATAATCAATACTATTACAGACGACTGATCTTTAGTCTGTTTATAGATAACAGTGTATCACACAGTATCAGACTCACATAATCAATACTATTAGAGACATGTGATCTTTAGTCTGTTTATAGATAAGTGTATCACACAGTATCAGAAACACATAATCAATACTATTAGACGACTGATCTTTAGTCTGTTTATAGATAACAGTGTATCACACAGTATCAGACACACAATCAATACCATTAGAGACGACTGATCTTTAGTCTGTTTACATTTACAGCATTTAACAGACACTCTTATCCAAATTATTATGCAAATTGGATTGAAGTGTCATAAAGATAACTTTTTTCTTTCTCAATTAAACGCATGGATGGTATTGTGTCTCAGGGCTCTTTGGATCACTGAAATCAATCTCAGACACTTGTGATAATTAGTTTGCCAGGTGAGCCCAATTAAAGGAAAACTACTTAAGAAGGATGTTCCACATTATTAAGCAGGCCACAGGTTTCAAGCAACATGGGAAAGAAGAAGGATCTCTCTGCTGCCGAAAAGCGTCAAATAGTGCAATGCCTTGGACAAGGTATGAAAACATTAGATGTTTCACAAAAACTTAAGCGTGATCATCGCACTGTGAAGATTTGTGGCTGATGCAGAGCACAGACGGGTTCGTGCATCGTTCATCGGATTAAGAGAGCAGCTGCTAAAATGCCATTACAAACCAGCAAACAGGTATTTGAAGCTGCTGGTGCCTCTGGAGTCCCACGAACCTCAAGGTGTAGCATCCTTCAAAGGCTTGCTGTGGTGCGTAAACCTACTATTCGGCCACCCCTATCCAGTGATCACAAGCAGAAATGGTTGCAGTGGGCCCAGACATACATGAAGAATTTCCACAGTCTTGTTTACTGATGAGTGTCGTGCAACCCTGGATGGTCCAGATGGATGGAGTAGTGGATGGTTGGTGGATGGCCACCATGTCCCAATAAGGCTGCGACGTCAGCAAGGAGGTGGCGGAGTCATGTTTTGGGCTGGAATGATGGGGAGAGAGCTGGTAGGCCCCTTTAGGGTCAATGAAGGAATGAAAATGACCAAAGAAGAAATGTACAAAAAGATGAACCGTGCCTTCCGGAACAAAAATCATCTTCATGCATGACAATGCACCATCTCATGCTGCAAAGAATACATCTGTGTCATTGGCTGCTATGGGCATAAAAGGAGAGAAACTCATGGTGTGGCCACCATCTTCCCTGACCTCAACCCTATAGAGAACCTTTGGAGTATCATCAAGCAAAAGATCTATGAGGGTGGGAGGCAGTTCACATCAAAACAGCAGCTCTGGGAGGCTATTCTGACATCATGCAAAGAAATTCAAGCAGAAACTCTCCAAAAACTCACAAGTTCAATGGATGCAAGAATGGTGAAAGTGATATCAAAGAAGGGTTCCTATGTTAACATGTAACTTGGCCTGTTAGGATGTTTTTGATTGAAATAGCTTTTGATTTCAGTGCATGTGACCTCCTAATGCTACAAATTCAACAAATGACCATTTCAACCTATAAAATGTTTTGAAACTCTGCTGTGCATAAGAAACAGTGCATTTTGAGCTTTTTTTATTTTTGAAGAATATACTGTTATCATTGGGAGGTTTGTTCAATAAAATTCAATTTACACTCTAACAGGTGATGACTTTTATTATACTGGCTCATTTGCATCGACCATTTAGGAAAATCAGAGAAAAATATCATTTGCATAATAATTTGGAACGCGGTATAAAAGCAATCTTAAGGGGTCATGCATGTCTTGACTTTAATTGGTGAACTATTGCTTTAATACTCACCTCCACCCATTGAGTGGATGAGGAAGAAGCACTGAAGACAGTCACAGTGTTCTGCTGCTCTGCGCACCTGTTCCACAATCTGCTCACGATACACACTTCCATAGGACAGGTGACCCACTGCCCTGACACACACACACACACACACAAACAACAACATGTTCTTAAAACATACACTACTCATATCTAATTACAACATCACCCTTTCTCAGGCTTTCTAAAAAGTCACGTCTGTTATACCTCTGAATGACCAATCAATCTGGTATTTCAACTTACCTTCTGGCTCTCTCCTTTTAGGTAGGCTGTTTTAGATAGTTCTGCTGGAGTCAATAGCCACACTCTGATATGTCTCATAATCCTTGTGCTCTATAAATCCAAACAGAACTAATTCAATTTTTTGTCTCTTTGCGAGTGAGTGATTGCCCACCGGTCCGGTCCAAGGTTGATGGAAGGCTGACTACTATTCTCTCCATGATGCTTCCCTGGATCAGATGCCCACCAACGACCAGCTACTGTGGCCTGCTCCAGATACCCTACTCTACTGCCTACATTGCATTTCAAATGGACTTTCTGTTCGTTATCATTGCACCCACTATCATCATCATTCCTGTCTCACTACTGTCACCATATCAGCTCACCTGAACTTTACAACAAGATCATATGATTATGATTCATCACACACTTAGAATTAGCAGACCAGAGGAGGATGGGTCCCCCATGTGAGTCTGGTTCCTCCCAAGGTTTCTTCCTCCAGCTCTGAGGGAGTTTTTCCTTGCCACTGTCGCCGTTGGCTTGCTCACCGGGGATTAGGGATTAATGATTTTATGTCTGTTATTGCAAACCCTGTAAAGCTGCTTTGTGACATCAGTTGTAAAAAGCGCTTTATAAATAAAATTTGATTGATTGAACTTGCTCTTCAAAGTTTGTGAACCCTTTAAAATTTCTGCATAAATATGACCTCATCATCAGATTTTCACACAAGTCCACACAAGCTGATAAAGAAAACCCAGTTAAAACAAATGAGACAAAAATATTATACTTGGTCATTTATTTAATGAGGAAAATGATCCAATACAACATATTTGTGAGTTACAATAGTATGTGAACTTCTGGGACATCAACCTAAAGTGTGCTTTAAATTTTGGCCCCCAGTGCAATTGAGTTTGACACCCCTGCTCAAGGACTAGCAGTTAATTCAGGTGTGAATGGGCACCCTGTTTTATTTAAAGAACAGGAATCTATCAAAGCAACATTGTATAGAAGGAGATGCAGCTCAGTGAGCTGTATCTGTTCTGCTGCCTCACCAGTTGTTTCCAGATCCGGACACATCACTGATGAGCTGAGTGGAGCTAAAGAGCTGCCGCAGAGGGCCCTGCAGAACCTTACTGAGAACACCCTCCTCCATATCAACCAACACCGCCTAGAGAAAGAAACAGACCAACAGAGAAACAGACCAACAGAGAAAGAGAGACAGAGAGAATAGGGTAGAAAATATAAGTATGTTTTCGTGGGTTTTATGAGCTGGAAGCCCATGTTATGTGAAAATAAACAAATAAATACTTGAAATCATTTAAATTGTGGGCCATGAATCTATAATCTATGAAAGTTTAACTTTTTGAATGGAATTATTTAAATTAATCGACTTTTCAATGATCTTCTAATTTTCTGGAATGGGTCTGTACAGATTACAGAACAGATACAGCGTAGTTCTGTGCATCCCAGTATTAAACATTCTGTGGTCCGGTACTGGTCTGGGGTCAAGTGGTTGGGAACCTTTGATGTAGAACAACTGTATAGATGTACTGTGGAAGAAGTAGAATAACTCACTCGAGCTCTCAGTCCTGCAATCCTGCTCCCCGGAGCTCCTCCACCACGTCCATCATCACTCCTCCTACAAAAATACAGTAACAATGAAAATACAGAACAAATACACTGACTTGAAGTCAAGTCTGTCATTTCAGAATCAATTTTAATCTGTTTAAAGAGCATTTACAGTTACATCATAACGTGAAACTTATTTGAATACAGTATTCTATACTGTCTCTACTGTCAATACTTTTTAAACATCAATTGCCGGAGACACTGTATACAGGGTTCTTGCAGGTTTCAGTGAGTTAAATTTAAGACTTTTTTAAAGACCTTTAAAGACCATTCTCAATGAAATTTAAGACCAAAACGACAAATTGCCAGAAACATTCTAATGATCCCAAATATTCTCAAAACATTTTATTTTTATTAATTTGGTTATAGAAAAGGATTAATTTCATTCAATATTTGAACAGATAATCAAAATAGTTACATTCTCAACACAAGTAACCTTATCAACACAACACTAGCATGTCTAAATACAACCTCACCCTACATATGTCTGAGTTCTTCTTTTTTTTAATCACCTATCTCAGTTTCAAGGGTTTTGAGTTGCGCAACCTTGTCTTTGTATGCCCTTCTCTGGGCATTTGACTTCCTTCATTATGTCATTCTCAATTAAACAGATAAAAGGCTTGGAGTTGATTTGAGGTGTGGTGTGTGCATTTGGAAGATTTTGCTGTTTAGAAAACATGTGGTCAAAAGGAGCTCTGCATGCAGGTGAAACAAGCCATCCTTAAGCTGCGAAAACAGACAAAAAAAAACATCCAAGAAATTTCTACAATATTAGGAGTGGAAAAAATCTAGTTTGGTACATCCTCAGAAAGAAAGAAAGCACTGATGAACACGCCACAGAAGACAACAGTAGTGGATGATTGAAGAAAAATTTCCAATAAAAACTAAGATCATCCTCTACCAGAATGATGGAAAGAAAAAAGTATGACAAAGGTGTGGTACAGCTCATGATCCAAAGCATACCACATCATCTGTAAAACACAGCGGAGGCAGTATGATGGCTTGGGCATGCATGCCTGCCACTGGCACTGGGTCACTGGTGTTTATTGATGATGTGACACAAAACAGAAGCAGCCGGATGAATTCTGAGGTATTCAGAGACATACCACCCAAATGCAACCAGACTGATTGACCAGCATTTCATAATACAGATGGACAATGACCCAAAACATAAAGCCAAAGGAACCCAGGAGTTTATTAACGCAAAGAAGTGGAAAATTCTTGAATGGCCAAGTCAGTCACCTGATCTCAACTCAATTGACCCGCATTTCACTTGTTGCAGACAACTTCAGACAGAAAGGCCCA
The DNA here is from genome assembly GCA_036984385.1 of Crenuchus spilurus. Classification (NCBI taxonomy): domain Eukaryota; kingdom Metazoa; phylum Chordata; class Actinopteri; order Characiformes; family Crenuchidae; genus Crenuchus; species Crenuchus spilurus. Next base: position 9,224 of record BRDA01069719.1, read on the forward strand.
CAAACAAACAGCAACTGAAACTGCTGCAGTAAAGGCCTGGCAGAGCATTAAAAGAAGGAAACACAGCGGTGTTGTCCATGAGTTCAAGACTTCAGGCAGTCATTGCCAACAAAGGTTTTCAACCAGTTATTAGAAATTAACATTTTATTTACAATTATTTCATTTGTCCAATTGCGTTTGAGCCCCTGAAATGAAGGGATTGTGTTTAAAAATGCTTTAGTTCATGACATTTTTATGAAATCATTTTGTTCCACTCACTGAATTAAAGTTGAGAGTCTGAACACATACTGAAGCTGTAACAAGTTCACATATTGTCCTCCCATATTTTAAACTGCACCAAAAAGATTGCTCAGTTTAGCGAGCTAGTTAGCAAGGTACTTAACTCTTTATTTTGTATGTTGCTCTTCCAGTGGAGGGCTAGTTATCCTGCTTGCATTTATTGTAGCAAATAAGATTTAGGAACAGATTTAACATTATAATGACCACGTTGCTCCATGTTCTGATGGAGCCTCACAGGCTCACAGAACCAGTCGTATCCAGTAAATAAAACTCAAACAACTGCAGCAGAGAGGCTGCAGGAGGCTAACTTATAATTTATGACTTTTATTGTTTTTATGATGTTTTTATTGGTGTTGTTATGTTGTAGCACTTTGAGATTTGGTTCAAATGTAAAGTGCGTTATAAATAAAAATTATTATTATTATTATTATTATTAATGTGATGCTAATCACCTGTCAGTGATTTGGGATGGGACAGAAGCTCATGGAGCCCTCGCTGGGAATAGTAACTACAGAATGATTGGAGTGGAGTCTCCAATGGTCTCCAATAACACTGAGAAAAGTTGCTAGATGCTTTTTTGAAGGAAAAAAAAAGTCGTTGGAGGAGTCTGAAAACTCGTTAAATATAGTGACGAAATCGCTAAGCAACAGTGGGTCATGGGTTTTGTAGTTCCCACACCGGTAGCCCCCCCAGGAACACAGAACTACATTTACATTGAGGCATCTAGTAGACATTAGCACCAGTTAGCAAAACTAAATTCTGATTAGACTACACTTCTCTGGAATTAAAAGTAAAAATTTAAGACTTAAATTTAAGAATTTAATTTAAGACCCGGATGGATATCTGGCCGTTTTTAAGACTTTTAAAGGCCTTAAATTTAAATTTTTGATTTTTAGACTTTTTAAGACCCCGCAGGAACCCTGTGTCTGTCAACATAGTGATTACAAAAAACACACAAAACACATCAAATCAGGTTTAAAAATGACTATAAAAGCTGCTGAGTGAAGCATTTTAAAGATATAAAATGTGAATATTTGATGGTAAAAATGAAGATGTACAAGTACTTACTACAACTTACTTTTTGACCACCTGGGGGCAGTGTTGGCTATGCCAGTCTCACTACTTTTACAGACATGTAAATATGATTCTTATATTACATTTAAAGGATCGTATTTCTGTTTTACTTGGTCTATCAATATCAAACTGACGGTGATGATCAACAACACTTGTTAATGCCATAATGTCTGTTAGCCATGTGGTAAAATGTCAGGTATACACATCTCAAAAAGAAACAAGAAGCTTTTTGTGATGTCACAGATTTATTCCTCAGATCAGACACAGGACTTACCTGGGATCAACGTTCTGAAAAAAGCTGCTCAGTGCGTCATCATAAATTCCTCTCTGTGGAGAATAAACAACACTGCACTGTTACTCTGAGCACACAGCAAAATATGAGGAAGCATTACAGATTATGAAGCTACTGACAATTATGGTCCTAATAAATAAACAGGAAATCTCCTCAGTCCATGTCCTCAGTACAGAGTCAGTATCTGTGGTGAAAATCTCTCTCAGGAAGTTTAGTAGTTCTGATGTAGCTATCACGTTTCAGTTAGGCATGGCTCACTCAACAACAGGAACAATAGTGCAGTAGTTCAGCTTACTGTTCTCCAGCTACACTGACTGGCAGAAGACTTGTTTATTGTGACTGTTAGAAAAAATACACTGACTTATGGTGACTATTAATGTTTTACTGTGACAACTGCAATATTCATTTTAGAGCCACTAAGCATATAGGTACACGATGTAGAGACTGCAGTCTATCTGTTTCTCTGTATACTTTGTTGTTCTTCAATTGTCAGGATGCCCGACAAAGCAGGTGGAAAGCAGAAAGCTTGACAAAGCTGGTGGTGACATTGACGTGGGTGTGGTGTGTTAGTGTGTGTCAGAACTGCTGATGTTTTTAAACACCTCAGTGTCACCACTGGAGTGAAAATAGTGCATCAACCAACCAACAGTGACATGACTAGAGGACCAACACAAACTACCACAAGGTGTACCAACAAGGTAAGTGTTTCTAATCGAGTGGACAGTGAGTGAACACACAACCACCACATCAGTCACTAAGAATGATCCATCAGCTCTGTGGACATCCTGACCACTGAAGAACAGGGTAAAAGGAGGCTAATATCAATCTTGACTGCTTGTGTTAATCTGTAATAAGTTCAGACAAAAACTGTACTCAGACTATAATAACATCTGTTCTGTTTAAATTAATAAATGAACAGTTGTCTGCAGTTGTCATTGACATTGTCACAGATTGTTTCTGGATCTTTCTTCTAAACTCTGTGTTGTTGCTAAGAATCATGAATTACTTTTCGGCACAGTGGCTTGGTGGTTAGCATGTTCGCCTCTCAGTGCTGAGGTCTTGTGTTAGAGTCCCCATCTGAGTTTCCATGTTCTCCCTCCGGGGACTCTGGTTTCCTCCCACAGTTCAAAACCATGGAGATCAGGTGAATTAGCTACTCTAAAAAAATTACCCTGGTGTGTGTATGAATATATGTATGCCAAGATATGGTTGGCACTCTGTCCTGGGTGATCCCCCTAACACTCAATGCAGTCTTTCTTGCCGGTGTGTGTGGTTGAGTGTGTATAAACAGAGTGTGTTGATTGTAAAGCATCCTTGGGTATCAAGAAAGGCGCTATATAAGTGTAACCATAATTTATTAATAGTAAAAAAAAAAATGAACAGATGACTATAAGGACTGTTTGTGTGTTACCTTGTTGACGTGGGCATGCTCTCTCAGCGCCAGGTCCCAGAACCTGCAGCCAATCTGGTTACCACACTGTCCAACTGACAACAACACCACCACCACCACCACAACAACAACAACACACTAGGTTACCACACTGTCCAACTGACAACATCAACAACACAGCTGGTTAAAACATGTAACGTGTCTCTGACAGTGTTTCTATTAAAACACTCAAGTACAGTTTTTTTCAAGTACATGTAGACACTCAAGTACAGTTTTTACACGGTTGCTATGGTAACCAACCAAAGCTTGTCAGAAGTATCAGTAAAGTTCAGAAGTAGGTAGTTTAAAAAGGTAGTTTAAGATGTAAGCTCCGCTGACTATTACGGACAGACTGAACATTAAACAGATAAAAGAGTAAATAAGAACTTTATACAGACAGACTGAGGCTAAGCTAAGCTAAGCTAAAAGAAAGCTCAACAGTCTCTTACCCTGAATAACAACCGACTGGGTCATTTCCCCTGCTCACACAGTCCAACAGAACCAATACACCCGTATGATCTCATCTAATCACCCTGTTTTCATCTAATCCGCACTTTACTCTTCGTTAACTCAGCCGCTGCTGTGACCCGCCACTTCAAACAGCGCGCTGATGACGTAATGGCTCCGTCCAGAATAGCTTCCTGTTACCTACGTAGTGCACTACGCGACTTTAAAACACGGCCTCCTGCTTACAGACACACCATAATATCCACAACAGAGAATCACTACGTATTCAGACACGTGTCTACTGCACACATGACTACGAGAGTTTAACCTTCTTTAAATTAGGAAGTGGACTAAGTAGGGAATAGGAAGCGATTTGGGATTTAACCCCTGATATTCTTCCTTTACTGTAGTTTGGTTTTAAAGGCACAGTATGTCGTTTTCAGCGACATCTAGTGGTTTAGTTTCCATATTACAACCAACTGAAGACTTTCCACAGCCCCTCCTTTCCAAACACGAAGGAGTCTCTACGGTGGCCGTAAGATGTCATATATCTTTGATACTCCCGAACGCGATGTCTATTAATAGCTTTAGAGCTAGTGATATGTCAAGTGGTAAGATTAATTTTAATTAGAAATTTATGAAATGTAATATGTAAAATGATCATAGCTACAATGCAGACAAAACATATTTTCTGCACTTCAGTAGTGCTATTGTAAACGTTAGCCGTTTTCTGTACAAAGTAATAAAGTAAACACATCAAACTGCTTCACTGTAGACAGATAATGCAGGCAGGATACACATTTTCTCTAGTCAAGGTAAGCTTGTCATGCTCTGAAGAAGGCACTTCAGCTGATAAGAGTTCACACAACGAGCTCATATTATAGGGTGACCATATTTTCATTTGGGAAAACCAGGACACCTTGGACCGGGGGGGGGGCTGCTTGCAATAGCATATTTACAGTTGGTTTATTAAAAATGTTTTTCAGTAAGACTAAACGACAAAAATTCCAATAACATAATTTTATTTAAAAATGCATTTATTCAAAATGCTTAAGTTAACATTTCCTGTAATGA
>BRDA01069724.1:0-19473 GCA_036984385.1 Crenuchus spilurus
AGTATATGCAAATTGCCATTATAAAAACTGAAGCAGTAGACTTTGTGGACATTGATGTTTGTGTCATTCTCAAAACTTTTGGCCATGACTATAGGTGTAATAAATATTAAATATGACAATTTTGCTTTCTGAAATAAATTATGAACAAAAATGAAATACTGTATAAATAATTTAATGTCACCAGACAGAGGAGTTGAGGCCAAAGTACCTCCAGGTTAGGCAGAGTTATAGTGACTTGTTCTCCTTTGCCCACTTCCAGCTCTCCCTCACAGGTGGTGTCTATAGAGGCAGGCTTGAAATCATCTGTGCACATAAAAGAACAGAAAATGAAGAGGTTTGTTAGCTGCATGTGAGAAACTTAACTACTAAATAAAAAGTTAATAATGTTGTAATAATAATAAATTATTATTATTATACATTTATTTTATTTGATTATTTGCCAACGAGTTTTCAAGTAAGACTTAAAATAATACAGAATTTCTGTTCATACAGACTATGCTATTAAGTGTGTGTGTAATATGCAGAAAGCTATAATAAAGGTGGATTATCTGTAGATAGACTTAAACCTGTATGTACTGTAGTGTGTGCGAGTTCCTGCAGTTCTGTTATGGACCTGCATGGGTCGCAGTTCGGTAAGAACAGATCTGATCAGAATTAAAGTAAAGACTGTTATAATCAGACTTTAAATCTTCAACAGCAGCTACAACACAAGCAAATATAATCATAATTATAAACGTTGTGTGGTTTATGTTCATGTGTTTAAGTGTGTTTTCCGATATTTAACACGCCGTAGTTTAGTTGTCTCTTCAGCGCCTGATTAACAAAAACTACAACACAAAACACAAAAGTGATAGTAAAGTGACAGACTTACAGTTTTAAGTCCTGAACACAAAGGCTAACATTAAGCTTTAGTTTAACAGATTAATTAAGCCGGACTTACAGCGGACCGTATGGAAAGCACTTTTTGGTTGCTTCTCAAAAGTTTCTCCCAATTTGAGAAGATGTTCTTGATTGTCAAAGTTTGAATAAGTTGATCCATTCATCATAAAAACTAACTTATATCATAAGTGTAATATTTATATTTTTTGCGTCTTTACAAACATCTACACATCTAACATTGATCAGGCAAAGTGAAGCCACACGGCGGGGAGCGGGCTGTCATAATAAAAGTCCTCACCGGACTCAGACATAAAATACTGTCAAAATTAAAGTAATCACCTCAGAAATAAGAGAGTGTAAAAACTACAAGGGTTAGGGTTAACCCAGTCTGCTCAGACATAAAGAACCATTAAAATAACAATTTAAAAACAAACTTTGTTTTTTAATATTTTTTTTAATAAAGCGTATGTTTTTGCTTTTCATTACGCTCTTTCTCACTTGCAAATCTGTCGGTCTTAGTTTCAATTTAAAAAGTTTCTCGCTTTCGAGTTTTGGACCCACTTTGACGGGAGGGCGGGGTCTAGTCGACCATTGGCTACTGGCGATAAGATCCGCCCATCGAGGTCATTCCACTCGGCTCACTACGTCGAGATAGCCGTCGCTGCAGAATCAAAAGTGTAGGCCTTCGACATCTTCTGGCTCATTTTATTTATATTTCAGGTCTACCATCTGTGGAAAATCGACCCTTTGCCTAAATGGTTACATTACACTGATAATGTAGTTTATTTAGTCCTCACTGCAATTTTTATACAAATAATGAAACTGGCCCATAAACAAAATATCACCTGTTTATAATGTAATTTTAAAGCAATTTGATAAAATATATTAAAAAGGTAATACAGATATGTTGTATATGCAGTAACTAGTGATAGGAGGATACATATAAAAGCAATTATTTAAAAAAATCATACACTTAAAAAATCCCCCCCCCCCCAAATAACAGGAGAATGAACTAAAGAATAAAACACATGACATCTATGTATATTTTAATATTCAGGGCATTGAGATACATTTCTAGAGTCACAAGATTATGAAACGAGACATGGCATGCCTTTGCATATATCAGCCCTAAGGAATAGGATTATATCATTTTAAACATTATTTAAGGAAAGAAAAATAGGAAGGTATACATTAATAAACTACATGTAATAAAAGCTTCAGATATCAAAGAGCACCACATCAGTAATGATACTCATACAGGGCTCTACCTGGAAGTGTTCCTATAATGAGAATACAGTAAAGGGCATCTGTTATAGACTTCGATTCATACAAAACAACCATCCTTTAACTTATGAGGAGAGAGCTGGTGGCTTACACATGATTAATAACCTACAAGAGGCACTTTGAAACAAAAATACCAGTGAACTGCTGGTCTGCACACTAATTGTGTTGAAACTGCGGCTTAATTTAGTATACACACACTGACCACTTAATTTGGTACATACACTCACTGTCCATTTTAGCTGCACTGAGCATACAGGTGCGCTTTACAGTCTGTAGTCCATCTCTTTCTGTTTACTTTGTTGTTCTTCAGTGGTCAGGACCCCCACAGAGTAGATGGATAATTCTCAGTGACTCTGATGTGGTGGTGGTGTGTTAGAGCTGCTGGAGATGTTAAACACTGTGTCCACTTACTGTCCACGTCAGTGTCACACAGAGTGATCCACCACTGAAGAACTGAAGTGTACAGAGAAGCAGATGGACTAGTCTGTAATTCTACTACAAAGTGCACCTGTATAAATAAAATGGACAATAAGTGGAGATACAAGCTCTGTGTACCTAATGAAGTGGCCACTGAGCGCAAGTCATTCACTATGAAGCGCACCAACATCTTCACGTTTGCCTTGCAGGATCACCTCTACCAGTAGTGATGCCTAGTTAGGCTGAATAGTTAAACATATTCAGGGTAAAACAGTCCAGCTCATAAATAACCAGTAAAAGTTCTGTTTAACAGTAAAGTAGAAGCTACCTTCTCTGTCTGCTGCTCACACGGCATACAACACTCATCTGTCCTGCCTGTAATCACTGTTCTTATCTGAGCAAAGCCTACTCTATTCCAGTTTCAGCCATCATTTGCTATGCTACAGCACAAGGATACACAGTGAGGAAATGAAAGCCTAGTGCCACGTCAAAAACATCAGAATATTGTGCTCCATTGTTGTTCATCATTTCATTCCAAAAAATCAAACGTTGTGTTTTATATTTATTACATGTGAGGTGACATTCCAAGCCTGATAAGTGCATCTTATAGCAGAAATCTCTAATTAATAGAATCTTTGAGTTAAATTACTATTCAATCAACATTACAACAGAAAGGCCTGAAATGTGTCACTTCTTATGTAATGAATATATACCGACAGTTTTCAGCTTTTCAAAGTAAATTCTAAACAAAAATGAACTTTGTCCTCCATATTCTAGTTTTTAAAGCTGCACTAGTATGTGATGAGAAACAGTGATGAGGACACAATTAAAAATGAGTGGACAGATCTGGATAAAGCTGTGCAGGGCTTGAGTTCTGGGGGCAGAGAGTTTGTGTTCAGTTCAGCTTTCAAACAGCTTCTTGAAGGCAGTGCAGATCTCCTGAATCATGTCTGAGGTGGTGGTGGCTCGGCCGTGCTTGCTGAAGGCTTGCCTGTTGCACTGCCTGGTTAGTGAAGTAGCACCAAATGCAGCCACCAGCGAAGGATTCAAACTGGCAAACGCAAAAAACAAGATGTTTACAGAACGTTTAGTGTGTGTACACCTCTAGATACAAAATGAATAAGACACTTACCCTTTGGTTGCATCTGGGAGTGAGCTAAAGGCCCAATGAGAGAAGACACCCAAAGACCCAGACAGCAGGTCTCCCTGACCCCCACAACGGCGTCCACTCCCCTCCAGACTACATGTTATCACTGGACAAAGACAGAAATCAAAGAAACATCTTAAAGGAATCCTTTTTATCCACTTATCACATATCAAATACATTCAGATCAGGAGCTACAGAGCTACTGATGCTAACATTAGAACTCAATAGTCACCCAAATATTCCAGTTATGGATTACATGTGTGGTAACAGTAAAACTGTGTAAATACGATGCTTTAATGTTGAAAATGAGCAGATTTGGTTAAAACTTCACACCTGTTGAAATGTATACACTTCGGATACAATAACAAAAATGTGTTACAATACACTGCAGCACTTTATTATTGTGATTTAAACTTCATACCACACGCATTTTACTGTCTGCTGCAGTTTATTATTTAGCTAACAGTAGAATTAAAGACTGTTCTTTATTCTCTGATTCACATGCTTTGTCTCTGTAAACCTGAATAAATTAAATTACAAGAGAACAGAAGACTGTATGTGTGAGCTGACTGACCTCTGTTGCCATCAGTGAGGATGTCCTCCTCTCCTTTCAGAACCAGGGTCACGTTACCCATCGCAATGCTCAGTTGCTGGGCACTGCCCTTGAGGTCTGTACTGTCCAGAGGCTCGTGGTGCTGAAATCAAAAAGGTGCAGCATAGTTCATCAGTCTGTTCTGAGTCTGTTTAGTTAATTCTTCAGGTCTGTATGGGGTCCTAAAGCTCAGAGCTCCATCTGCTGAGGATCTCATAACCACCGCAGACGTAACTTTGCTCACAATTACAGTGATATTCATCACAAATTACTACTTAAATAGATAAAAGTATCATTCTTTAAAATATTTTCAGTTTTGGATATTTAAACGTCCTTATACAGAACCACATCATAACGTTATATCCTGAAAAACGTCACGCTAATGCAGTAACACATGATAAAGGAACCAAAGAACATACGACACAAAATATAAAAGATCTGACTCTGGATTTCTGATTTTAATGAGCTAAAAGTCACAATGATCAACAATAAAACTAAAAAAAAGACTTGAAATGTCACTATGTGTAATGAACATAAAATATCCATCTTCTTAATACTGTGTGATGTACATCCATATTACTGTCGAGTCAGACAGTAGTGATGACACTTTATTTGGCTTATTTACTGAATTAGTGCTTAAACAAGTCTGTATCACAACTGATTAACACTAGAAATCTTGTTCTGTATTAAAGTCTCCAGAAATAGTTCAACTGTAATGCACAAGCTTTTATTTTTGTCCTCCTGAGACAACCACATTCATTCTTTTACTTATTAAAAACTCACTTTATTGCTCTCTGGTACTCTGATCATGTTTTATATGAGTGATCAGTTAAGTGTCTAACTCTGATCTGGGAGCTACAAGAGTGTAGTTGTCTATTAGTGTCACTCCACAAAAATGACATGAGAGATAAATCAGTGTCTGCATGGGTGCTGCAGCGTGAGACAGAGAAAGTTCTGAGATTCTGCTGTGGTGCTGGTGTGAGGTATATTGTTTAAAGATGGACAGATATGAGCAGAAACTTACTGAGCAGGTCAGAAAACATCCACATTTATATGACTGCAGAGTCCACAGATGTGGAATAATTGGTGAAAATAATCAGAGATATTGATGTGGGCGTGTTAATGGAGACAGATGTGGATGATGCTACAGGACAGGTGATCTCAAACTTTAGCGCATCTACGTTAACTTAAATGTGGTCAAATATGAGTTTTGGCAGACACCTGCTGAACCCAAAACTGTGGTGTAGGACTATGAAAGCCTGCAGCGCTGAGACTTCTGTCCACTAAAGCTTTATGTGGAGTGACCCTCTCACCTGACAAACTGTACAATATGACACTCTTTCTCTCACCATAGCTTCATGTAGACGACTGAACTCCATAAAGTTGGGTGTTAAAATGCCTCTCTGGTAAAACTGGATGACTGACGGCTCCTTAGCGACTAGCCAAAGTCCATCCTGAAGGGAAAAGAATGAACACACACACACACACTGAAAAATACAATTTATACTTGATGCACACTCTGTTCACATTTAGCCACATAAACACAGCTGTTAAAACAGCAGAAATCTGATTTGCATCAGTTCTTCTCTCAGGTTACATGCAAATCTAAATAATCCTCTCCCGGAGAAAGTCTCATACTGAGGCTCTCGGACTTAAACTGAGAAACCTGCTCCATCTATCACAGTGTTTGCTTTGTACTACTGCATCTCCAAAACTTAGAATATAGTGAGAAGGTTCATCTTTGATCATAACGGAGTTCAGAAAGCTAAACTGTCATATTTATTACACAGGAAGTGACATATTTCAGCCTTTTTGGTGTTCATGTTGACCCTTTCTAACTCAGAATGATGCCCAGGTGCTTGTCCAGTCTCTTGTCATCTCAAGACTTGACTACTGCAACTCACTCCTGGTTGGTCTTCCTATGAGAGCCATCAGGCCCCTGCAGCTGATCCAGAATACAGCTGCTCGGCTGGTCTTCAATCAGCCCAAGTTCTCTCATGCCACTCCACTGCCGAGTTCACTTCACTGGCTTCCTGTAGCTGATCGCATCAGATTCAAAACCCTGATGATCCCCTACACAGCAAACAATGGACCAGCCCCTCCATACCTAATGGCAGTGGTCAAGTCTCAAGCCGCAATTCAAACCCTTCGAGCTTCTAGTACAACTCAGCTTGACCCGCCATCCTTCATGACACATGGAAGACTGGCATCAAGACTCTTTCTGTCCTGGCACCCAGGTGGTGGAACAAACTCCCACTGACTGTTCTAACAGCAGAGTCCCTCACAGTCTTCACACACAGACTGAAGAGCATCTCTTTGTGGAGCACTTAAGCAGCACTAGTTTAAAACACTTATTATAATGCTGTAAAGCTCTTATATTGTGTCTAATCGTGTCTCTTTTTCTTTCTTTCTGTGTATTAGTGATGGTTTTGTTCTAACAGTGTCTGAACCGAAGAGTAGTTTGGACTCTAACTTGTCTGTACTAGCTGAGATCATTCTCTTAATGGAAACAAAGCACTGTTGTACGACCCTCCTGTCGTATGCTGTAAATATTGATCGGACTGACTTCAAGAATCCAGAATCTCACTGGCTGATCAACATTAACAAAAAAGGCCTGAAATAAGTCAGTTTATGTGTAATGAATATACAATGTCATGGTTCACCTTTTTCAGGATATTCTAATTTTTGGCAACACGTAACGGGTTTATTTTGAAAATGTGACTGATATAGTGTTCGGAAGTTTAACACATAATGCAGCTTGAAGAAACAAACATTATTAAACAGACATCTGAGCAGAGCCACAAATCTGCCTCCGGTGCTTCTCAGCTGGCGTTTGACACTCAGCAGACGCATGAAAACGAGCTGATCACACATGGAACTTTGTTTATATCTTTGAACTAGAGAACTTACTGCATCAATGATGATTGGAATTCCTCTAGATTTGGCCTTTTCAATAACCTCCTACAAATAAAAGACATCACAAGTCATCATGCATAATATGGCTCATATACATGCGTAAGAAACACACTGCTCAACTCTCACCTTTGCAGTCTTAAGGATCATGTCCTCTCTCCCTAAGCCAGGACCTACCACCAGACTATGTAGCCTCGGCAGCCATTTTTCTACCTCCTCCACAGCATTAGGACTGTCTCTGAAAGGTACAATGTAAGGAAAGACTTACAAACAACACATAGATATCTACATGTCTAAACACTGCTGCATGGACATAATAACTTCATGATTAAACTGATGTACTCACAGCACAGGATGAACTATGAGCTCAGGACTATAGGACTTGATCACAGTGGCGGCATCTTTGGTGCAGAACACATGAGACAGATCTGCGCCCTGAGAGAGAAAGACTGCTTGAGGACTTTAGAAAGCACAAACGAGACTGCATACAAGTCAAACACTGATAGTTCAGTGTAAAATCCAGGGCTTACTTACTACTTTCAACGCAGAAATTGCAGCAAAGTATGGAGCACCAGTGTACCTAACAAACGAGAAGAAAGACAATAAATAGATGGAAAGGGCTGGAATGTGTTTGCACTACACAACACTGTAACTCTCACTTACTCCTGACATCCTCCAATGATTCCTATGCGGCCATCCTGACCCTTGTGTTTTTTGGACGTCAGTGGAGGAATGGTATTTTTAACCAAAGGAAAGACATTGTCCATGCTCCTGTGAGCTGCCCTTCCCAGAGAGAACGACCGCTCTATGACTAAACAGAGGAACATAACAGCTTGTGTAAGTGTCTCAGCTCTCATCAATACATCTCTGATTAATCATTTATATCAAAAGCACAACTTAAGAGTGCAATTTACACATCACAAGAGCTCCAATTTTTTAATGATACATCATTAAAAATGTCTTAAGTTCTAAGCTGGAAAATTTAAGATGGATCTTGTGAACATCCTGGACCAATCGTGGGCAACCAAACCTCCCTGTGTTGAGGGAGGAACACTACATTCAGTGGTCAAGCCTCAAGCCAGAAAAATCCTGGTCTTCTTGTCCAAACAATGGCCTGAATTTTAGGAAATCATTTCAATTTAAACTGCATTTGCAATATTTGTCAGATCTGATTTTCCCCAAATCGTTCAGCTTTACTGTGTTCTGTGCCAAAAAAATAATCACATTTACAAGCCTGAGAAACTACGTTGGATTAAACGGATGAGCATGTTTTGTAATGTCTACTGATTTTGAGGTTTGCAAATACTTCAAAAAAACTTACTCTATCTCTAGGAAAGTCAAATGAAGACATACTAATCTTTCCTGGCTAAGGGAACAGTCACCTGGCATCAAACGGAACAATAATTAAAACAATAACATTATGATTGAAATGAACATTAATGCTGAGCACCATTTTCAGTCCTGAGCAGACCTGGAGCCACCGGCTGACTGGCGTACTCAGCCTCAGACGCCTGATGGCTGTGGTTATCGAGGTTGAAAAGGCGGGCAGAAGGCATAGAGTGACCACTCTGTGATTTACGAGTTGGCTGGAGAGCGGGCGACGGTGTAACGGCAGGTGTGGAGAGACCAGCAAACATCTGGCCCAGCATCTGCAGCATGTGAAGCTCTCTACTGTGTTCAGTCTCTCTACGAAGGTCTTCTGCTTGAAGTCGCTGCTCTTCGAGTCTATAGAAGTTCTCTTCTGCCTCCAAACTCTGCTCCAGAAATTTCTCCATCAGCTTTTCTAGAGACAGGTTTGTGAAGCGTTTTTTAAAACGTTTTGCTCTGTTTGCTGAAGAGGATGCCAGGTTGGTGGCCTGCAGGTTGCTCTGTTTAGCTGGAATATCTGTAACACAGGCAGGAGATGACCAGAAATCTGTGAATATATGGAAAAAATGGCATGTTTTACATTGGAACAACATAACATATTTGAAGACTTTGTGATACACTCTACAGTGCAGCATTTTGTTTAAATAAGTTGTAACAAAAATCCATACATAAAATAGCAAAACTTTACACTTCTGTATAACATACTGTGCCAGTGTAAATCCAGTATAACAGGGATGTATTCTTTTAATAATGACATATCCGACATATCCATTTGGTCAGTGTAGAGAAGTGCTGATGGTAAAGTTACACAAAGTATCAAAACTTTTCAAAACTTGAACAAATCAACTTCTAAACTCTAAAAGTCAAAACTTTTTTTTCACTATACCATATTTACTGTGTTCTGAACTGGAAAGTTCTGTATGGACTATACATTTTAAAAAGAACAGACATATATAATCAAATAAATATCTGTTGTTTTGTTCATAATTTAACTCAAAACTCAACATATTTTGCATTTGCTGACATTTCTTGTTTTAATGTTGATCAGTGTGACTTATAGCTCATCTGCTGGTCAATCAGTCAATATGATGGTCAGTAGTAGTGTTGGCACTGTAGGCAGCTGCTGGGCATCTCCGTAAAGCTTGTCAGCAGATAGAAGCATCTCCTGGAGGTATTGACTTTGGACTTGATAGGATTTTGGCACAATTGCCTAAGACAGATCATATCACACTAGTACTGGCTTTCTGTAGTTCTTACAGTTTTACTTAGTTATTATATTCCATCATGGACCCTCCGCTCCATTACTTTGGGGGGGTGGGGTGGGGGTGCTTTTGCTGTTATAGCACCTAGTTTGGGGAATTAACTCCTGTTTCACATTTGTTTAGCACCCACTCTGTCAGTGTTTAAGTCAACTCTTAAAACTTTTCCTTTACTTTTTTGTAACTGCCGTTTATTTTATACTGAATAAATTGTTTTAATAGTTTATAGTTTATTTATACTGAAGTTCTTTTATGTCAGCACTTTGGTCAATGGTGATGTTACTAAATAAATAAACTAACATTGTTAAAGTGGACCAACAGCAGAACCTCAAACAATCACAGACACTGCACACTGGACTTCAGACTTGGATGGACTGTGTGTCTCTCAGACTCTATGAGCTGATTTACATATGAAATGTAAACAGAGGACCGGTCCAGCTTCAGACACTTCTGATGGCTCTGGTTCCGTAGTCTTGATATTAGTAATTAGATGTTTAGATTCTGGACTTGATGAGCTGCGAGACATACTGATCATCATTAAAACAAAAGTATAAATAAAGTGTTGAGTACAGATGAGGACTTACTGCTCCCTCCTCCTCCCACAGTCACTGGGATGGGGTAGGACGGATACTCGATTTTGACAGGATACTCCACGTTGGAGCACTCTCCGGTACCGTCAATATCAGAGTCCTGGGGCTGGTCTATACTCTCCCCGTCCTCCTCCGTACCGTCCATGGTCTCGTCTCCTTCTACAGCAACACTGTCAACGTCCTGGGAGTCCAGTGTGACGGACCTGCTGGCCAGGATCCTCTCCATCTCCTCGTAAAACTTGAAGATCTTCTGGTACTGGCTGTTCTTCTTGGAGGCCTTCTTGGCCTGGAAGTACTGTCTCTTCAGGCTCTTGACCCGCACTCTACACTGGTCCGGGGTCCGGTCGTAGCCCATGTCCCCCAGCCGTCCGGCTACGTCTCTGTAAACATGACTGTTCCTGAAGTTCCCGTCCAGAGCAGTTTGCACATCGTGTTCCCCCCAAATGTTAAGCAGTGCCCGGGTTTCCGCGTCCGACCAGTGAAATCCTCGGGTCGGGTTCACCAGCATGGTGCTCGGGCACGACAACAGCGGCACTATTTACTAAAGTTCGGTCCAAACACGTGTGTTTAACATTAGCCTAGCCTAGCCTAGCGCACGGCTAACGTAGCTATGCTAAGCTAAGTGCGGCTTTTCTCCTGTTTGTCATGTTATACACATTAAACAGACTGAACACAGCGGAAGTGGGTGTTGTGTGGGTGTAATCTGTTGTGTTGTTGGGCTCTGAGCGGAGTTATAATCACTAAAATACACAAAAACTCTGTACTGCGTTACAGCGGATTATCTCAACTAGCTCCTGTAAAGCTGCTTATAAACTTCCGCACTTCCGCTTACAGCACATGTTGCCAGTTCGCTGAGAAATCCCTAGCACAATTAACCATCCTCATACTTTATTCAACCAGCCTTTGAATGTAAACACTGATCATTATCAAAGCTGCAGTGACCCTGACGTGGTGGTGATGCATTAGTGCGTGCTGATCAACACAAACTGAGCTACTGTCTCTGACTTTTCTACACGGCTAAATTGACAGAGTACATATACAACATGTTTTTAATAACTGTTTATGTAATAGCCACCTATATTTTCATATAACCTATATTTTTTCCATGTAAAGTTTTATTCTAAGTAGTTTACCTAAGACATTTCCAAAACGACTTTTTTATTTTTCTACTAAAGCTTTTTGGTAGACATTGTCATTTTCTTAATGTAGCACAAAAAACAGCTACCTTTAAAAATGTACGCGTGACTGCATTTGCAAATTAGCCAAATTTAACGGCTAAACCGTGAACATGGCAACCAACCGGTTGCCAGGTCCAGTTTAATAATTCATTCGTCTGCACTAAATAAGAAAGCCGTAAAAGAACTAGTTTCACATATTTTTTCAAATTCCCTTTTACTGTAATTATTTCTTTTACAGTGATATCGAATTATTTATTTTAGTTTAACAACATAAATATTGTTTTCTTGACATAATGACATACAACAGAACATTTTACAACACCAACTAGTCAGTTTATCTTTAATCAAGACCTAAAACAAACTGAAGCAGATTTATGTTTAACATAATAAAATACATATTAGTGCGATTGTGGTTTAAAACAGTTAAACAGCCGCATGTAACATTACTACATACAGAGTCACAGCACATGAAGATCTAGTGATTCTGTTTAATAGTTTTCAAGTAAATGGCATCTAATGACTGTAATTGTCCATTTTTAATTAAGAGTTGAAAGGTGGCTGATTTCACTGCAGTCACACTAACATAATGCTCATATCAGAACATTATGACCACCCATGATTTGGCCAGGGATATCATGTGACAGGATATACTGCATGTGTAAATAACTACACCAATCAGTTGTATCAGAGTGTAAAACCATCATCGTGGACAAAGGACGTCATGTAACTGATATCCATTATAATAGGGTACCAGGTGAAGAATTGGTAGAGGCAGCATCTCAGAAACCACTAACTGTGTGGGAGCCGCTGTAGTGAAGCTGTACTGAGAATGGATTTCTCATACATGGGATTGATGCCAGAGGGGAACGACAACTCTGACGAGTGGTACAGAGCAACTGATGCACCACAGCGGACCAATTAACCTCTATAGTGAGGAAAGTTTCAGACCTGGCATCTATGACATCTTGGGCATCACAGTCCAGGGGTGTTCATAATGTTCTGATATGACTGTGCATATTTTCTCATGTCCTACATAAAGCTATTCACCTTGTGTCAGGCCTTGATTAAAATTATTATTATTATTATTATTATTATTATTATTATTATTATAAAAATAAATATAGTACTTGTACATAAACATTATTTTTACAAGAGCCTAAGAAAGTAGTATAAATGTGTGTCACAATGTGAAATAAATATTATTTAGATCATTTCTCTACTGCCAAGCATGGTGGCTAATTCTGACAACACAAAGGTATAAACAGTGACTGCCTTATCAAAGAGCGTAAAACAGCGAAACTGGCAACTTTGCTCCGTGGCCATCACGGATACGTCATCCGCATTCTGAGTACTATGTCACCTCACACGCGAGTAATATTTAGTAGTAAAGCTGGATATACTGACTACAATAGACATTATCGCGATAATCTGGTATTATAGGGTTATTTTAATGATTATTTAACTGATGACAGTGTTTTACACACATAGAGAGAATATCGGGGGCCTTTATTAGGCGGGTTAGACGCTGTAGCTCACAAACACAGACTGTAAACCCTGCAGTTTAATAATGACGCAGTGAGTGTAGTACATTTACCTTTTTCATACAGAAGGGTTACTGTGAGAGACACCACTACTGTTATGGCGCAGAGGAACAACTTTAATTCCATACAGCCTGATCTGTCTAAACAACACGCCTGTAGATGATCTTACCAGTGAACCGACTCAGCAGTGATTCAGTCACACGTTTAAACAGCAGCAGAGACATCGGGTCTGATCTGCGCCGAGCAGAGGTCCGCTGTGTCCTGTGTGTAAGGAACACAGCAGCCAATCAGATCCCGAGAAAGAAGCTCAGCGATGATTCTGATTGGTCGCACGTGGGAACACGTCACAAAAGAACGATTACATTAGAATGTTTATAATCGAATTTAGACTATTTTATTATTCTTAATTATACTATTATAACGTTATATTATAATATATCGCTGATATAATATAAAATATATTATACTATACTATAATACCTATTATACATACATTTTTGTACTCCGTTAAATATATATATATGATTTCTGATTTTCATGAGCTGTAAGTCATCCTGATCAACATTAAACAATATTCTATTTTTAGTTTCTATTAGTATATTATTTTATTATACAAATATGCATTATTTTATATTATAATATATGATTACTATTAAGCATATATTACTTTTCTGTACTATTATAATATTATAATATATGTAAGGGTACTTAATATACTTATTATTTATTAGACTATTGGTATTAATACAATAGCATATTATATAATTATAATAGAATATAAATAGGTTTATATTAGTATAATAGTACATTATATTATTATAGCAGTATATTAATAGTTGTTTTAGTAGTTTAATATAACATAGACTCCGGATTTTTTGGAGTCGACTCTGAATCTCAACTCTCGATACTGGCATGGATAAGAGTCGACTCCTCAACTCCTTCATTTTAACCAGGGTGATAAATAAAACTACCACTGTGATTTGAGGTATATTACAACGCACATGTAACTATAAAACAGACAACAACATAAGCGGTCGATCAGAGTCAATACCCACTCTCGAACAACTCAAAAATAAAGAATCGATTCAAAGTCAAATCGACTTCAAAGTCATTTGAGGTCCTGTTTGATGATTGATTGGATCTGAAATGATAGATTACAGCAGAAAGGAAGTACTTAATGTGTTTAAGGTAAAAAAAAACAATCTAGCTTTTAATGATGTTTTCTTGTCTGTCATTGCTTTACATTTTGATATCATCAACAACGAAAATAATAATAATGTCTAAAATATTTAAAAGTTCAAAACTGAAAAAGGAAATGATTAACAAAGTAAGATATTTTAGCAAGTTATCACTTCTTCAAGTCATCAAATCATGCCACAACGTTGTATCACCGTGTGCAGAGATTTTTTTTATTTATGATTAATTTTCAGAACACAATATCCAGAGCAATGAAAAACATAAATAAGGCATAATGTTTAATGGGATAACGCCTGAGACTGGACACCAAGTTTGGGGCTGTAGAATGGCGCGTTTACCGCTGGGGGATTAATCTGGAGCTGGCAACCCTCTGCGTCATCAGGTCAGAGCTGCACTTTGAGACACAAACATAAGAAGTTTTGGGAAGTTTTGGGACAAAAGTCTGTGATCTGACAGATCTTCGCAGGAGTAGTGAGGAGCACAGGTATGTCTCCTGAGACACAGGGAGCAGGAGTGGAGATCTGTGTTTGTAAATGAACAGTGATGGTTAAATATGCCTGAGTCCACAAACATGAAGAAACCAGACGTTAAGCTGGTCATACTGGGGGACATGAACGTCGGGAAGACGTCTTTATTGCACAGATACACAGAGAGGAGGTTTAAGGACACTATCAGCACTGTTGGAGGAGCTTTCTTCTTAAAACAGTGGGGACCTTATCACATCTCCATATGGGACACTGCAGGTAGGGCAACATGTCTCCAAATGTGCTCATATCATCTCCTATGTGCTTATGTCTTCTCAAATCTGCTCATATGTTGTCATTTTTTCATATATTTTCATATTTTCTTCTCAAATTTGCTCTTATCAGCTCAGAGCTAATATTTCCTCAGATATGTTAATCTTTTTGATCTTCTAATTTATATATATATATAATCATCTAATATCTGAACATATCCGCTCATATTGTCTCATTTCTAATTCTGCACGTTTTAAACTTCAATCATTTTTCATTTTCATTCTCATTACTGGGGTTAGGGTTGAATTTTGACTTTGATTCGGATGCAAAGTGTAGTTTCACAATACTCTGAGTATAAAACTGAGGGAATTGGAGATCTTCAAATGCAATTGTTTGTCCTCTGAAACAAAGAGTAGAGTTGTCCAGACTGTGGCCTTCTCTGTGGTTCTTTATGGATGTGAAAGCAGGATCAGAAGAATGTGGATGCCTTTGAACTTTGGTTTTGGAGAAGAACCTTGAACAGATAAATGATCATGGACCAAATCAAAGCACTTAAAATCTCCAGCAGCTCTAACACACCACCACTCCGTTAATGTCACTGCAGTGCTGATTTATGATCCACCTGCTCTGTGGGGGGTCCTGATTATGGAAGAACAGGACAAAGAGACAGAGACAGATTGACAAGTCAGTAACTGTAGAACTGCAAAGTGTTCCTGTATAGTCTTGTGTACCTAATGATGCAGATCAGTCAGCTTCCTGAAATGTAAAACCTCTTTTCTTTATTGTCTTTGTGATCCTGTAGGAATGTTTGAAGTGGGTAAGTCTTTGTCTTTGACTTCAGCATGTGGCCTACGCTTCACTCTTGTGCACTATTTTTGGCAGTTGCTGAAACTTCAGCATATCTGCTGTGCAGTAATGAAGACAAATACACTTCAGGTCTTATGACACAGGCTTCACAATATCTGAGTCAACATGCAGTTCTAGTGAGGCATCACAAGACCTTGTAGTTCTCTATAATAAAGTACACACAGCAGACTGCTGCACTGAGAAGGTCGTTCAGGCTTGAGTTTACCTTTTTGTTTCATTCCTTGAGTACAGAGACTCAAAAACAATGTTAATTTATTCAATCCTGGTAAGAGTCATATTATAGCTCCCATATTCAAGTACAGTCGATTGATGTAAATAGTATTGAAGTGGACAGTCTTTCTGGGCCCCATCGGTAGATCTAATTCTTGCAGGTGAAGGAGTTGAAGACCAAACAGATAAAAAATGATCCACATTTTAGTTATATTAAAACTTTAGCTGGCTGCAGTGTCTTATCAACACGTTCTGTACTGGACCTACATCTATAATAACTGCTGTGAAGGTTTAAATGTGTTACATCAGTTCATTTATGACTGCAGTGCAACAAATATGGCTGCCCCACTTTTGATTTGCAGAAAGAAGAGCAGTGTGCAGTGATTACAGATGTGTTTGGGCATTCACAGACTAAAGGTGCTTATTTAAACATTGTTTGGTCCGGACTTTTGTTCTTTTCAGTTTGTTCAGCACCAAAATAGCAGGTGTGAAAGGGACCATGAACCACGGTCCAGACCAAAGGAGCATAATTTGGTCCGACCAAAAGAGGTGGTCTCGGTCCGGACCTACTGAACCATGATCTGGATCGTGTGCAGTGTGAAAACACTTTTCTAGAAGGTTCGGACTTTCGGACCAAATACAGGAAGTTGACGCAGATGTTCAACAACATACAACAACAGCATAAATAAAATAAGCGGAACAGCAGCAGTAATGAGCTGTGGTAGCACATGGAGCGAGGAGGAGACGACATGTTTAATATAATTTTGGTATGATGAACATGTGAAAAGTCAGCTTAAAAACGCACAAAAATACTGAAATGTGCAGCTTATTTTCTGAGATAATGAGAGAGAAAGGATAGAACAGGATGACAGAACAAACTAGAGTAAACGAATGAAACTGCGGCAGCGCTATATAAGAGTATTTAAAGGTGTCAGATGCACGTCCTTCTACAAATCAATCAGTGTCGAGTGTAGGAAGAGGCACTGCACGTAAGTGATGACTAGGGTATGTGGGCGTGTAATAATAAAAGTCTTTGGTGTGCTCGCCAAAATGCAGTGTGAAAAACCTAACCGGACCAAATATATACAAATTAACAACACACCATGGTCCAGACTTTCAGGTGTGAAAGCACCCTAAATGTGTAGTGATACTGTAAGGAAGATGGGAGTTTACTGGTGATGTGACATGGATTCATCACTATGAGTCTGAGCGTAAACAACAAACATCATCAATCACAAAGAAAAAGCTCAAAAGTCAAAAGTCTGGGTCTGAAAGAAGCCGTAAGAGGATGGAGACTCGGGTCTGATGAAGAATTGAAGACAGCAGTGCATTCAGTACTCACATCTCGGACAAAAACATGTTTTAATGAAGGAAAAGCAAAGCTGGACAAAGTGCACTGAAGAGCAGATTATGTGGAGAAATCATGTGTTTGCCTTCTCTGATTAAAATCAGTTCTACAGTCAGCGTGCATGGCAGGCTACATGGCAGAACTTTTGCTAGGCTTACATCTATTTGTAGTGATTAATCAGTTCAGCCTTATTTAAATAATCAGCATCCGACAATTATTTTTAAACAATTAGACTGCACTGACGAGGCCAGTAAATATATTTTATCTAAACACTAAATATCAGCATCTGCCATTTAAAACGCTGTATTTGTCGTCACAGGTCTTGGAGCAGTGAGTTTTGCTTAAAAATGAACTGGCCTCACTCCTCTGGACCAGTTAACCTCACCTTTGCTGATGACCGCGTGCCCACAGTGTCACTGTTATTACTTCTTTATTGGACCAAACGTCACATGACATTGTAGTAAAGCAGAAGATGACTGTACTTTGTGTTTTTTTATGGGTTTTCATCACTTTTCACTGAAAGTGTTCACTACAGGGCTGATGTGGGGTTGGACATGCCTGGTTAACTTTATCTTCTGTTTTTAAAAATACACAGATTAGCATCTCTGCAGTCAGCACAGTGATCTGTATTTACTCATCTGGCACATTCATTTCCTTCCTTCTTTTTTATTACCAGCTCTTAGCAAACCTCCCTGTCCCTGACCCACATGTTATAAGAGCTTTAACAGATCTCTGATTAATATTATTAAACATACAGTAAGAAATAAAAAATAGTTTGTTTAGTTTTACATATAAAGCATCTTCTGTTTTAATGTTGATCAGAGTGACTTATACCTCCTGAGTTGGCCAATCAAGCAGTAATATCATGGTCAGGTGCATGGGCAGCAGATGGAAGCATGAAGTGCTCTAAAATCTCCTGGTAGGTGTTGACTTTGGACCAACAGCAGCAGCTCAAACCATCACAGACTGCAGAAACTGCACACTGGACTTCAGACAGCTTGGATTGTGTGTCTCAGACTCTAGGAGCTGATTTACAAATGAAATGTAAAACTTATTTTAATCTTTTTTAATTACGTGATATTTGAATTCTGTGCTATGGGACTGTAGTTGTTTAACTAATACACTTAAACAAAACAGACACACCCATCAGTTTACTAGTAATTTGGTAACATGTACAACACAGTGTCATTTGCTGAATGAGGAACAAAGTCTCTCTCTCACATCCTCAAACAGGCACACTGAGCTATTGTAATGGAACTTGAGGACTGAAGAGCTCTGCATATTTCTATAACAGCAGACTCTTTTGTGTGACCTCTTACAGGCTCCACACTCTTCTTAAGCTCTGCTGGGACTGGATTTGCTTATCATGCCTGTAATGGAAGCTTTTACACATATCCTCAGCATATCATCACTTCTTATTTATTCATTCTCCTTAATATCCTGAAGACATGTCTGTTATATTATCAGTGTATGTACAGTATAATTAGTGTTTAAGATCAGGTGTGTAAGGAGCTGTGATTATAATCAGCCTCCCAGGACACAAACTAGACCAAGTAGATGACTGAGAGTCTCCAAAAGCAGTATGATGTGCTGGTGTGTGGTGGGTTTTGGTGGATCTGTGCACTAAGAGACTAAACATGGACAAAAACTTAATTTTACATCCAGAGAGTAATATCAGACAGGCCTGAAATGATCAGACGAGCTCTGAGTAGCTCAAAAACAGACCATTCAGTCAGAGGAGGAGAAAAACACTGACATGGTGTATCTAAATAAAGTCACAGAGAAGCTCCTGTAGAAGAACTGAGTCTGCTTTTGGACCATTTCTGAGAGGATTTGATTCTATTCAGCCATCATGATGTTTGATGATAACCACCCCATCCTCATCTCCACCACCCCATCCTCATCTCCACCACCCCATCCTCATCTCCACCACCCCATCCTCATCT
>BRDA01069730.1:0-13531 GCA_036984385.1 Crenuchus spilurus
TGACTTGGAGTTACATTGTGTTGTTTAAGTGTTCCCTTTATTTTTTTTGAGCAGTGTACATTTTGGGTGCATTCAACTTAAAGTAGTAATATAGTAATTATTTTGAAATTACTTTTATGAGTTTTTGTGATGTCACAACACCAGTGTGTTTAGCTACATTAGGCTCATTCAACCTTTACTAGTAGTGTAGTGAAGGCAGTGAGAATATACTAATGGACGAGGGATGGTTTAATGATGCTGAAATTATTATTACAAAAATGTCCACACCAACAATTGGGAAAAATAAAGAAAATAAAAGTTAAATAGAGGATGTGACCCCTTTAAAATGTGTACATCCATCTTTTTTACAGATTTGTGCTCTAACTCTTTAACTCTGTGTTGTGTTCAGGGAAGGCTGGTGTACGCTAACCAGGGCAAAGTGAGCGACTACGAGCATTTGAGCAAAATACTGGACCTCAGCGGCACCATCGCCATCACCAGATATGGAGGTGCAGGACGAGGAGCAAAAGTAGGAAAACCATTCATTAATTTGGAGACACAAAACCAGGATTATATTAGAGCAGAAGTATTGAGAAAGATGTTCTAGGAACGTATCAATTAAACGTATCAATTAAACGAGCAACAGCAGGAAGGTCAGATTTAAAATCATGAATATTTTACCTGTGCTGAGTTGAGTTCACTAAAGTCCACCAAACTGGACGTTTATTGAAATATTTAATGATGTTCTGTATGTAATGAGCTTAGAACTGAGTTTAAGACTTAGAACCCTAGCAGGTCATCATGTTCTCCAGTTCTATATATGTACAATCTCAGCTCCCAGTCTTTCCAGAGCCATGTTCTCCAGTTGTAGTTGGAGGAACCTGTTCACTTAGCTTGACGAGGACTGTTGTGAGAACCTTAATATTCTCTAAACACCAACAAGCTCTTTTAGAGACCTTTAACCACATACAGAACCTTTGTGAATATGTTTAAACAAAGAAAATAGGAGGTCACCAAACTTTTGACTGCCTGTGTGTCATGTAATGCATTTATTGTTAACAGACTTTCAACCTTGCAGGCGATCAATGCGGCACCGTTCGGGGTCGTTGGGGTGCTTGTCTATACAGATCCCAATGACATCAATGATGGACTGATGGATGAAAGTCATACATACCCCAACTCCTGGTACCTGCCCCCCTCCGGCGTGGAGAGAGGAAGTTTTAAAACCAATTTTGGAGACCAACTTACACCATATCTAGCTGCTAAAAGTAACAATGAGTCATTTGTTTACATGGAGCTCTTTGGAAATGTGTTGTGTAATCTGAAGCTCATCCTAAAAAACTGTTTTTTTTCAGATGGCACGTACAGGATTCCAGAGGAAGATATAGAACTTCTTCCACCTATTCCAATCCAACCTATAGGGTTCGGAAAGGCCCAGGAACTAATATGGTGAGTCTGGAATTGTTAATATAGCAGTGTGGGCTCCGAGTGGCTCAATGGACTAAGACACTGTGATTGCGAGTTTTACTGAGGGAGTAAATTTGGCTGTACCCTCTCTTTGTGGGTAGATGGCGCTTTCTCCCCATCACTTCTAAGTGATGTCTGTTGTCTTCTGCCAGCCGATCCATCTCGGGATCTGTGCATGTTGGCTGCTCAGCAACAGTTCAAAAAAAGGCGGAGCTTGACTACACATGCATCGGAGGAGGCTTGTGCTAGTCTTCACCCTCCTAGAGGACACAGTACTAGTGATTTGGGAGAGTCTTAGTGGACGGCTGGGTTAATTGGTGATTGGGAGGAAAATTTGGTCAAAATATTTTATAAATCCATAAAAATAATGAATCCAAAATAAATTGTTTAAAGATCATCTGCTTACTTAGTCTACATATATCAACATACACTCACTGGCCACTTCATTAGGTACACAAAACGTGTATCTCTACTCACTGTCCATTTTAACTCTACTGACCATATAGGACTTTGTGTTTCTCCGTCTGCAGCTCAGATGTATAAACACTGTGTATCTGTGTGTGACAGTGCGCTGGGTGGAGCTGAAGCTCCTTCAGAATGGAAGGGTGCCTTTCCCTGCCAATACAATTATGGTGGACCAGGATTCAGTGCAACATCTGTCTATGGCAACAGGTATATGGGGTGTATGTCTTCATGGAAATCAATACAAAGTCCTTACAGGAAACGTTTGTCAAGAAACATCAAAGTTAACCTTGTAAACATCAGTCAAATACGATGCAGCTGGATATGATAGTCATGCATGCTGTTAATTCATGTCTCTTTCTCTTCTCACCAGTGAGGTGAAGATGGACTTGTACAATAAGGGGGAGCTGAAGGACTCAGCAAATGTGATGGGAGTGATCTGGGGTAGTGTAGAGCCAGGTAAGCTCACTGACAGCTGATATTAGAGTCCTGCTAGTGTAGGATTAGTGTCACCAGTGAGAATTTATTCCAGTATGAATCTACAGCTTATGTTGTTTTTATAATCTGATGATGATAATACATGTGATTTTAATCCAGTATGGATCTGCGGGGTTTGTAGTTTTTACAGTCTTGACAATAAAAATTATGGGGTGAACTTAATTCGGTATGAATTAGCAGCATGAAGATTTGATAGTTTGACCTTTAAAAGTCTGGTGAGATTTTTATCCAGTATGAATCTGCATTGTTCCCACTTTTTGCAGTCTGACAATCATGATTGTAAAAGGAATTTTAATCCAGTATGAATCAAAATTGTAGTTTTTACATTATGACTAATAATGTGAAGTGATTTTAATCCAGTATGAATCAAAATTGTAGTTTTTACATTTTGACATTAATAACTGTGAAGTGATTTTAATCCAGTATGAATCTGCCATGTGTAGATTATACAGTCTGAGAGTAAAAATTGAAGAATGATACTAATCCAGTATGAATCTGGAGCATTTGTTGTTTTTACATTGTGACAGTAATAACTGTGAAGTGATTTTAATCCAGTATGAATCTGCTATGTGTAGATTTTACAGTCTGACAGTAAAAATTGTGATTTTAATCCAGTATGAATCTAAATTGTTTGTAGGTTTTACATTTTGACATTAATAAATGTGAAGTGATTTTAATCCAGTATGAATCTACATTGTTCATAGTTTTTTACAGTATGACAATCATAATTAGAGGGATTTTAATCCAGTATGAATCTGCAGCGTTCATTGTTTTTACATTGTGACAGTAATAACTGTGAAGTGATTTTAATCCAGTATGAATCTGCCATGTGTAGATTATACAGCCTGAGAGTAAAAATTGAAGAATGATACTAATCCAGTATGAATCTGCAGCATTTGTTGTTTTTACATTGTGACATTAATAAATGTGAAGTGATTTTTATAATCTATTTTGATAATTAGAGGGATTTTAATCTAGTATGAATCTAAAATGTTTGTCGGTTTTACATTTTGACATTAATAAATGTGAAGAGGGATTTTAATCCAGTATGAATCTGCAGCGTTCATTGTTTTTACATTGTGACAGTAATAACTGTGAAGTGATTTTAATCCAGTATGAATCTGCCATGTGTAGATTATACAGTCTGACAGTAAAAATTGAAGAATGATATTGAATCCAGTATGAATCTGCAGTGTATGTGGTATTTACAGGTATTTACAAATGATCATTTGTCTTTTCTCTGCATCTCTGTATTGTTGAGTAGTGTTTCGGTTTGTGTTCAGACAGGTATGTGATGTATGGGAACCACAGAGACAGCTGGGTTCATGGGGCCATTGATCCCAGCAGTGGGACGGCAGTCATGCTGGAAATCTCCCGAATTCTTGGCAAATTAGTGAAGGCAGGTGTGTTATACATGAGGAACAATACACTGCACACTTAGTCATTTTCTCAGTCAAGTCCTTAAGTTCTGCTTCTTTCTGAAAGGAAAATGGAGACCTCGGCGCACGATCGTCTTTGGGAGCTGGGGGGCGGAGGAGTTCGGCCTGATTGGATCTACTGAATATGCAGAGGTGAGGCCGCCAATGACAGACTGGCTGCTATATTACAAACTGCTACATTAGTACAGCTGTGTTACAGTCTTTAACCAATGTGTGTTGATGACTTTTGCAGGAGTACATAAGCAAACTCAGCCAGCGGACGGTGGCCTACATCAATGTGGACATCTCTGTGTTTGGTAAAGCCTGAGCTCTACTGCGGGACATTTTTCTTGCTCACAGGCTGCTGTTTGATGTCTCAGGAGAGTTAATCGAAATTCTATTGTAATTCCTTAGTATGAGACAAAAATGAGACCTGAGATACACTACATGTCCAAATGTTTGTGGACACCCCTTCTAATGAGCACATTCAGCTACTTTAATTTGACACAGATGTACAAACACAGCGTGTCTAATAGAGATGTACTGCCAGTAGACTCAAGGAGACGTACCTAATTTGAGCAGCAGGAGACACTAAAGTCTCATTTGTGTCTCCACCTGACCTCATTGTTGTCTAGGAGAAACTGCTCTAGTACTTGTTTTATTTGGGTTATTTCAGAGTGAGCCTGGATTGGTTGGTGGGGACACCGCTCAGCTGGGATGTAAAAAACAGTTTAGAGAACATTTAAAAGCAACATGATGCTGATTGTTCAGCTGCGTTTGTAGCCTTAATGAGATTCATTTCTGTAACTTAGGTTCGTTAACAGTTTATCCTTTCTTATAGCTAACGCCACCCTGTCGGCCTCTGCATCCCCAATTGCGCAGAACGTTATCTTTACGGCCGCCAAACAGGTGAGGGATTGGACCACCAACTTAAAAAATTTAGGCAACTTACTACACTCTGTTTTTTGAGTTTATTCAACTTAAGGTTCACCAGCTCAAACGTCTAAGTTTAGACAAAAGTTCTAATATATTTTTATCCAATGTACAGGTCTCTTTTCGTCACACAATGACATCATTTCCTCCTCGTGGGCTCCAGTTTTGGACAGTTTTTGGATCACAGGGTAAATGAGTAGAGAGCTGCTTCACTCATAGACTACTGAACAAGCCTACAAGTGAAGGAAATAGTCAAAAATAGCAGCACTTACCAATGTGTCACTACATGTTAAAACTGCACAAAACTAAGAAATTTGAGTTGGGTGAACTCAAAGCTGAATTAACTCAAAAAAAGAAGGGCTTTCAAATTTTATGTTGTGCTGACTTGTTGTTTTAGGAATATTTGTACACCTCAGATGAGAAATACTCTGTTCTGATTGGCTGTCATGTGTCAGTAAATTTGAGTTGATTGATAGAGTAACTACAGCCAATGTTTTCACTGTACCCATGAAGACAGCAGTGTCTAATTATGGTAACCGGGGTAGGATAATGGCATTATAGATTTCTCATTATACCACATTAATGGACTTGGTGGAGGAAACTCCATTTTGCTTCATGTCGTAGAGTACTTCGCCATCACCTCGTCCATTAATTTTGTATAACGGGACACCTCAGTGGCTGATATCCTTTACATACTTGCTGTTTTGTTGTTATTAGTCTTTGTTAATGTCTGCTCTGATGTGTTCTCAGGTGAAAGCACCTGGTTTGAGCTCTGTATCGGTGTACGATAACTGGATTAGATATTTCAACAGAACCAGCCCAACTTATGGACTCATCCCCAAGTACGACTCTTCAGTACTGTTGATGTGGTTTTGTCATCATACATCAGTGTAGTTTGGCACTGATGCTTAGGAGTATCAATTATTAACAGGCTGTAAAATATTCATATAGATGATTATTGCTGAGTTTAAACCCCGACCACTAGATGGCAGTGTTGTAATTGCGCTTCAGTCATTAGACTCTTCCACTCTAATGTTAGGGCACTCACTCAGCCCTATTTTGTATGAATTGTCTCATGTTTTCTCACTGAAACAATAGAAGGACCTGACTGATACAAGGTCTGCACTATTCAAGAGTTTAAATTGTAAAAAAAAAAAAAAAAAAAAAAAAAAAAAAAAATACAATTATTGATTACTAATAATAGTAATAATATTATTAAGTAGTTTCAAAATATGAATTAATATATTTAGGTAAATATTCCCTCATTTCATGTCACAATAAGCCAACAATTCATTATCTTTTAATGTATAACTTCACAAATGACTTTATTGCAGTTCTAGCTGAAACTGCTTAATTATTCATTATTCAAAGATCAAAGTTTGTTTGTGTAATCTAGCCAAGTTTACTATTTATTTGCAATGTTTTGGTCATTGTTTTGTACCAAACTGAACAGAAATCTGATAAAAGTGCTTTCACATAATAAATAAAGCTAATCATGGGTTTAAATCATGTAACACCATTGTGGTTGGTGGTGTTATTGACTGTTTTTACAGTGTGGCATACCTGACAGGAGCAGGAAGTGACTATGCTCCCTTCATCCATTACCTGGGAATAACCTCTATGGATTTATCTTACACATATGACCGGGTATGAGTCCTCCTAACCGCAAGACTTTGTCATCTCCATGTCTGAAACTGCCTTTGGTCTGTATGCTAGCTTAAGTAAAAGCCTTTCTCAAACCCAATGATAACACAGTGGTACATCTGACAGACAATAGAGTGAGACCTTTCTTAAGATCTAGATGATTGAGAAATGGTTTGGGGATGTAATTTTACAGAAGTTGGGCTATTTAGGTGATTATAGACTTGTGTTTGTAAGCAACATTAACCTCACAGCTCCAAAGCAAAATTTGGACTCCAAATGTGGCTGATTGATGACATATTGATTATGTCGGCTTCTTATCAGCTGTTTTCTTTACTTTTCAGAGTAAGACCAAAGCTCGCATCTACCCTGCATACCACACAGCATACGACACGTTTCACTACGCGTCCGAATATATCGATCCAGGTGTGCTAATGGCTTTTTTCTTCATCATTTTAACCCTGAGATCCTAATCATTTCAGTCCCTGTAGAACTGAAGTGCACAACTGTGCTCATAGGCAGGACAGTTAGTTTTGTACTGGACGTCTTCTCACAATTAAGCAATTAAAAACTAAACTTTTTTTTTTAAATACTTCAGATTGTGTCTTTAAAAAATATTCACCATGCTGTGCACCTACATCACCTCTGTGACCTGACGATGGGTTTACACTTTGACAAACTGTATCAAAATACTGAACCCAAAACCCATAACAAACCTAAAATCTGATTTTTTTAAAACTATATACAGCACCAACATGCTCAAAGAAGCCTTTTAAAGATGTACAATTTTAACACAGGCTGCACATGTGTACATATGACGGTAAAAATTAACATATAATGAAGCTATATACAACTACTTACAACAAAAAGTAGTGTTGGCTACAAATGTATAGATAGATAGATAGATAGATAGATAGATAGATAGATAGTTAGTTAGTTAGTTAGTTAGTTAGTTAGTTAGGTTCCATCAGCATCATCAGTACAGTACAGTAAAAGAGGTAGGTAGATAATATAAGGTTATAAGGTTATATTATATATATAATAAGGTTGTTGAAAAAGTAATATATCTATATAAGGATAAGGAATATATATATATATATATATATATATATATATATATATATATATATATATATATATATATATATATATATATATATATATACTTAAAATCATGTACTGATTTAAGCCAAACGGATACAGATAATTTAGATGGTTGAACAGATACAGATAGAGGTGTACTCGCTCATCCCTAATATATATATATATATATTAGGGATGAGAGAGTACACCTCTATCTGTATCTGTATATTGATATGGATTGATTTCAGACTTAAAATAATGTACTGATTTAAGCCCCACCCACTTCTGGTTAAACCATATCCAATTCCGGTTTAGGTCCCGCCCACTCCAAGTACACATACGGATCCTTATATCCTTATAGCCATTGCATGGCTTCCTCACAGAAAATATCCTACACATGCCAGATAAAAACAAGAATAGACAGAAGTTACATCACACATGGAGAACAGAATATAGTGAAAAGTGCAGTAAGCTAACTAAACAGTACCAGGCTGTAATAGGGTAACAGGGTGTGATGCCACAGCAGAACACTGTACTCACATGTACTTTATGTATTGTGGTTTAGCACAGTGTAGACAGCAGGAGCTCAGCACGGTCCCTGCAGTAGTGAGACTCACTGTAGATCCTTATTGCAGTGGGTAAAATCAATCTCACATTTCAGCCTTAAAGACACTCGGGCCCCGAGTCAACAGCTGGGGCCCAAGAGAGCGAAAATTGGCAGTGCTCTCTCTGGGCAGGTAGATGGCGCTCTCGCTCTCTATCACTCTCACACTGCAATGTCCAGGCATTTACTGATTGGTCCATTCGGAGCTGGGAATCCTGCGCTTTCCTCCAAGCGCATTGGCTCCCTAGTGACGGTGTAAAAGTTCGAAAAGAGGCGGTGGCAGCATCACACACAATGAAGGAGTCATGTGCTTGTCTTCCCCCTCCTAGAGGGTACATTGCAAAAGTGATGGGAAGAGTCCTAATGGATGGGATGGGCTAATTGGCTACTACTACATTGGGAAGGCTATAAAAATTGGCAAAAACATTTGAAATAAAATATCCAGTTTTTTCTTTAGGGATAAAAATGTAAGATACGAGTCCTATAACATCATTCCATCATCATACTTTTTTCAGAATATTGCTGCATACGTTCAGTACCGCACATCTAGCCTTTCTTAATCGAGCTTCAGGGAGATGAATATGAAATCTGATCACTCATAGGATTGAGATTTTTCTCCACATCATCTCATTTCTCGTTCTGCAGGTTTCACCAGTCATCAGACAGTCGCGAGGACGGCAGGGAACATCCTGCTGCGACTGGCCGACAGCCTCCTCCTGCCGTTCAACTGCCTGGACTACGCCGAGAGTCTCGAGGGATACCTTAGCACAGCCGTGCAGAACTTTGAAGATCAGCTAAAGGCCAATAACATCTCAATAGGTGGGTCATTAACCACTACAGTGGTCTGCAGCTTTATAGACAACGTGAGGCTTTAAACACTGGATAATGTTCAGCCTTTCTTCTGTCAAAGTGGACAAAACACTCGATTTCAGACCCCCATCCTTTAGTCCAGAGGTGCCAAACTTCAGATCTGCAGGATTCCTGCACAGTTTGATGATCTTCCTGATCAGACACACCTGGACACAGCAGGTAACGAGCAGCTTTAGTTGTAGTGTCAGATCAGAGAAATCACCAAACTGTGGTGGCCCTGCAGGACTGGACTTTGACACCGCTGGTCTGCAGGGAACAAACCTTAGGGAGGGCCAAGTCCACACACAGGTGTCTGCCTAACCTCAGCTTCACGGTTGGGAGACTGAAGGGCATTCATTCTACCAGACTTTTGTGGTGCCCCCCTGGGCATTTGGTGCCCCTCCTGCAGCGCGTGATACGTGTGTTGGCACTGCCTATTGTGACCCAAACATTCAAAAACCGTCTGCTTCATGAGAGTAGCCTTTAAAGTTTTCGTGTTCTCCCTGCAGAACCCTTAAAGGAGGCAGTGAAGTCCTTCCGAAATGCAGCCACAAGTCTGGACAGCGCCATCCAGAGTTCAGACTTCCTGAAGGAGACGTAAGTGAACAGGATTTGAACTTCTTCATCCATTCAGACAAAGCCTCCTGGATTAATTATTGTTATGACCAAACAGTGGACATTAATGCTTTGTTATTACACTTTACAGGCCACTAAAAGCCCGCAGGATTAACGATCAGCTCATGCTGCTGGATCGGGCCTTCCTGAACCCACTGGCGTTTCCAAACAAATATGGATTCAGGTATCATTAAACCTTTGTACCTATACTGAACCTTTATCAGGACTTGAGGTCCACTTACCTTATAGGTCAGCTGTAGTAGCGTTTAAAAGTTTGTGAAAACTACAATTTACTATATTTTTGCATAAATTTGATCTAAAACTTCAAATTATCTCACAACCGCTAATCACAGATAATAAGAATGAAATCAAACAAATGAGCAGCTCATGAGCAGATGTTCTGACATTTCCCTTTAGGATGTGCTGGTTTAATTAAAGCCGTCCTGGCCCAGATGCAGTAAAACAGGCCCAAGCCATGATACTACCTCCACCATGTTTCACAGATGGGAAGAGGTTTTTATGCTAAAATGCAATGTTTTCCTTTCTCCAAACATAACATTCTCATTTAAACCAAAAAGATCTATTTCAGTCTCATCTGCCAACAAAACATTTTTCCAGTATCCTTCTGGTTCGTCCATGTGATCTTTAGTTAACTGCAGACAGGCAGTAATGTTCTTTTTGGAGAGCAGCAGCTTTGCAACCCTGCCATGCACACCATTGGTGTTCAGTGTTTGCCTGATGATGAACTCGTGATGTTACCTTGAGTTCCTTTGTGACCTCTTGGATTATTACACTACTTGTTTGCATGATATGCTTCCACAAATGTTTTGTGAAGATCAGACTTTGATCCAGGTTCTTTAAATAAAATAGAGCACCCACTCACACCTGATTGTCATCCCTTTGATTGACAACATCTGACTCAAATTATTAAAATTATCTGCTAATTCTAAAAGATCACATACCGTTACCACTCAGACATGTAATATTGGCTCATTTTCCTCAATAAATAAATGACCAAGTCTAATATTTTTGTCTCGTTTGTTTGGTTTGGTTGTTTTTATCTGTTTGTTTTTTGTTGACAATTTGATGAAGTTTTAGGTCAAATTTGTAGAAAATTTTCAAGCAGCCCTGTATATGTAGGTGTATACCAGACTGTAGGCCATCTATCCCTTTCCTCATGGGTCAGTTTCTGAACAATTAAATCTTTATAAGGGAAGTGGAAGTGAGGTTTGATTCTGGTTTGATTCCTCCAGGCACGTGATCTGGGCTTCCAGGTCGTCTGGTGTGTCCACGTTTCCAGGTCTGGCAGACGCAGTGGAGAAGGCCCAGACCACCGACTTGAAGGAGGACTGGGCTGAGGCTCATAAGCACCTGTCCATCGTGACACAGGCCATCTCTGGAGCCGCCCACACTCTAACCGAAGTGCATGGCCAGTCATAACTCCACCCACACAAGACCTCCGCAGTCCCCCTGTTCTACAACAACCATAAAAGAGCTGTTGATTAGCTGGTGAATGACCTGTGGACTAGCTAAATTAAAGGACATCGTACAAGACCTTAAATATTTGGACCCTGCTGCGTTTACACTTAAACAGATCATAGTATCATTTCCCAGGTAAATATGTTTTATAAGGAAACTGAAACACTTTACATTTCCATTTTAATTCCAGTGAATCATTACGATGTGCACCATTACTAGAGTTATGACTTTAAAGGGTCCATATCCTACATTTTTTCTTGCGTTTCATTATTTTTTCATGTTCACATACTATTTTCAAACCTCTCTTTATGCCTTAGAATTAAAGGCTGTTTTTCTTACTGCGCCTTTAAGACTCTGATATGTAAATGGTCTCTGACCTCTGCACTGGCTGCACTGCATTGTGCTCATAAAAAAAACAAAACAATCCAGACTCCTTATAACTTCTGAGAGAATAGGCGGAGCTAAACTGCTCTAGACTGTTTATGTAAATGCAGAAAATGCTTTTCAAAATATGGGCCCTTTAAAAGAATTCCACCAAATAAAAATAAATAAATAAATGTAAAAAATGTGCATCGACCATCATTGTTTTCCAATATATTTTGTGATTATAGAGATCTGATTAATTTTGGGCAGTTTGTTATGAATCTTAAATTTAATTGTTCAATGTTATTTTTGTGTAAAAATTTTATTTTTTGGAATTAAGAGACTCGTCTCATTTTGCTTTTCATATTTATGTAAATTTATATTAATGCATAAATGCAATTTAATGAAAAAGTTCATTTGTGCTCACATATTTAAAGCCTTTGTGTTTTAATGTTGATACTGTTTGAATAGTAATTTACTTCAAATTAAATTATTTGAGATCATGTATCTAATTTTATAATATAAATATTATAGAAAGATAGAGATATAAGCCAGACTGATCAACATTAAAACTAAAAAAAAAAAAAATTGTCACTTTTTGTGTCATAAATATAAAATATGAAAGTTTAACTTTTTGAAATAAATGGACAGAAATGATTGTTTTTCACAACACTGAACAATTAACAGTATGTCAGGATAAAAAGATAAGACGTGAGATAATATTAGTTCTGTCATTTACATCCATGTGTGGCTCATGCTGCTGTAGTGATGAGGGAGGTGTTACACAGAGAGGTCAGATAACTTAAGCCCAACAGATAATAGTCCAATAGCAGTGTCCTGCTGGTCTTTTCCCATTGGACAGATGTGAGTTTGGGCTTGAGGCTTAAGTTATGTGGCTAAACTGAGAAATACTCCCAGATTTCGGCTGAAGTTGGTTTATTTTCATTTGATGCTACATGCAAGTCTACAGAGCAGTGAGACACAGGGAGACACCTGAGACTGAAATGAACAGGTAGGTGCAGCAGCAGCTCAAGTAGCTGTTCAGCTTGTTTGGTTTGAAGCTCTGATCTTATTTCTGTTTCTTAAAATGAATCACATCATGAGGTATGTTTTTCCACATTTTCTGTGCCACCTTAAATGTAGGGTAAAAACATGAGATTTAAGGTGGAATTTAGGTTATTATAGGTGAGTACAGGAGCACTTTTTAGTTCTACAATTACAGACTGTAGTCCATCTGTGTCTCTGTATACTTTATTCACTCTGTTCTTCAATGATCTGGACCCCCCACAGAGCAGGTGGATCATTCTCAGTGACACTGATGTGGTGGTGGTGTGTTAGTGTGTGTTAGAGTGGATCAGACACAGCAGAGCTGCTGACTTTACATCTACAAGGTAGGTGTGTCTTATAGAGTGGACAGTGAGTGGACACATTGTTTAACATCTTCAGCAGCTCACACACTAACACACCACCACCACATCAGTGTCACTGTAATGTAGTGCTGAGAATGGTCCACCAGCTCTGTGATGGTCCTGATCATATATTTGGTCAGCATTGGCAGTAATTGATATTGGTTGATGAGTCTGTGATTTACTCAGTAAGACATTTCACAGCAACGTTAACAGCAGCAGTATTGTCACCATGCTTATAAAGGCAAATGACTTGAAACTTTGTTGATGTTAAGAAAGTGATT
The DNA here is from genome assembly GCA_036984385.1 of Crenuchus spilurus. Lineage (NCBI taxonomy): Eukaryota > Metazoa > Chordata > Actinopteri > Characiformes > Crenuchidae > Crenuchus > Crenuchus spilurus. Next base: position 13,082 of record BRDA01069730.1, read on the forward strand.
GCACTGTGATGTCACAAGAGGGAGCCAAACTCATGTGATATTCACAGTGGATATTCCAGGCCTGGACACCCAGTGCCTTGCAAAGAATGTTCTTAAAATAACATACAGTGTATTACATTTTGTACCGGCATTTATAGTAAATACTGATACACCTGCAGCATATGTAGGTGAATGTGCTAACCACCAAGCAACCATGCTGCCCAATTACATTGCACCAGCATACTACATATTGCATGCTGTAGTGCATACTATTTATGGAAAACCTCATATTTTATCAGTATATACTGTATACTGCAACAGTATACCATATACTATAGCTCTATATACTGTATACTGCACTACTATATACTATATAATGCAACAATATATACTATAGCACTGTATACTGTGTACTGCACTACTATATACTATATACAGTATACTGCACTAATATATATATATATATATATA
>BRDA01069734.1:0-12403 GCA_036984385.1 Crenuchus spilurus
CCACCCTCATGGAGTCTGTTTCTGACAGTTTGAGCAGAAACATGGATATTAGTGGCCTGCTGGAGGTCATTTTGCAGGGCTCTGGATCTGCTCCTAATGTTCCTCCTTGCACAAAGGAGGAGGTAGCGGTCCTGCTGCTGGGTTGTTGCCTTCCTACAGCCCCGCCCCACATGGCTCCTGGTGTACTGGCCTGTCTCCTGGTATCTGCTCCATGCTCTGGACACTGTGCTGACAGACAAAGCAAACCTTCTTGCCACAGCTCGCATTGATATGCCATCCTGGATGACCTGAGCAACTTCTGTGGGTTGTAGACATCACCTCGTGCTACCTCTATGGTGAGAGAACTGACAAAATGCAAAAGTGACCAAAACATCAGCCAGAAAGGATGAGAACAGAGAAAAGGTCTGTGGTCACCACCTGCAGAACCACTCCTGTATAGGGGTTGTCTTGCTAATTGCCTCTCATTTCTACCTGTTGTCTGTTCCATTTGCAGAAAAGCAGGTAATATTGATTCACAATCAGTGTTGCTTCCTAACTGGACATGTTGGTTGTATACATATACTGTAAAAAAAAAAAAAAAAAAAAAAAAAAAAAAAAAAAAAAAAAAATATATATATATATATATATATATATATATATATGCCAATCAGCCCTTTTGGTAAATTTTATTGAGTATGTGTAATGAAAAGGTTTTAGCCCAGGAAAATACAAGTAAGTGACTGTGTTAATGGTTAATGTGTAATCAGATATCTGACCTGAACATTCACATTCTCTGATCAGCATCTTCAGTTTGAGCTTAACTGACTACTATTGTAAATGGCTAGTATCTCAGGTCAGTTTGGTTTTTCTATTAGTGATCCAGAAGCAAAGAGAGCAGATGAGGTGATGGAGAGTTTAGAGGCACTTTCTCACTGCTGGCTCAGTAATGAGCTCACGTCTGTCCCCCTCTCTCTGCTCTAAGCAGCCTGCTGGCTCAGAGAGGGAGATAATCAGTACACAGCCATGCTTCCTCTGATTGTGCCTTTGCACCCTCCACCACCCCTCCTTCCACCCCTTTTTGCTGTACAGCACCGATAAGCTGGTTTGACAGTCTGCAAGCGGGGCCTTGGCTCTTAATGATTTTATAGGTGTGTGTGAGTGTGTGTGTGTGTGTTCATATGTATGTGTCTATATGTGTCTATGTGTGTGTTTGCATGATACAGTAAGAACAGATGACCGGTGAAAGGACCAGCAGTTCTTCTCTGCATCCGTGGTCCTCCTCAGTTGTCATGGAAACACTATTGCCTGTGTGTAACAGAGCAGTTCAAGGCTTCTGTTTGTGTTCTTTTGCGTTTTAGACCAATCGTCCGCTCAGCAGCTGCTGACATCATCACAGAAGTATCCGCTTATCACTATCAAAAGCCCTTTTATTCCCCAGCACTTGTCATTTACATGGAATTTGATGCAGCCCACCACACAGCACGCAGTCTACAGCAGTATACTTAACAAACACAAAAACACCACCTGTACAATTTACAGAGCTTTCTGTGGAGTAAACTGTACTATATAGTGTGCCTGTGATTAAGATATATCAATATGTGCAGTTATATAATATCGGCATCAGCCTATGAACTGAGCTATTTTTTATTGAAGCACTTCATAATAACATTTAAACCTTACATGCTCAAACTTCTAAAGAAATATGCAACAATTTAGCATTTATATTCAATTAAAATGTGTGTCTGAAATGGTCCACTTGTTTACTCATTCATCCATCCATCATCTTTCGCTTAATCCTAGTCAGGGTCACAGTGAGTCCTCCTACCCCTTCACTGAATGCAGTTAAGGGCATTACACTATCTTAGCTAAATGCCGGACAGTGTGCCATTCCATCACTAGGTTTCTCATTCACTGATCTCTAATTAAAGTGTTCTAGATAGAGGGAGGGAGACAAAACAGACAACACTTACTTACACTCAATACAAATCATCTTGACCTTTCGCCATATAAACAATCAACAATGGAGGCTATTGGCATAAAATTAAATATCCAACACATTTTAGGCATATTTTTCATGTTCTAATGTAATTTGTCATGACTATAAATGCAGATATATTTGATTCTATAGTTACTTCCATGTTTCCATTTTATCAATAAAATGATTGACAGAAATGTCAGTAATTATATGGATAATTATTATATAATAATATATTACATTTATAAACAATTTATACACTCATCACATTGTTCACTGAGAATTTGGATAGCACTGCAAAATGGCCAGCACCATAAATAGAACCCTAAACAGTAAATAGGATTAGATTTTTAGGCTGTATTTAGAAACACTTTATTTTAATGCTGCAATGTGTAGAAGCTTAGATGCTTTGACAATCAAACCCAACAGTCATTCTAACACTTAACCTCAATCCAAAACGAATCCTAACATTAACCATAACCATAACTTGACCCTAAACTTAAACTTAAACAAAACAGTCAACCCCAATCCTTAACCTAATCCCAACCCTTTAGCTGGATGCAGGTTTTAATCATAATCCTAATTCTAACTCTAACCATTGCATTGCAAATCAAGGTTCATACCATAATTCATTACCAATTATTTGCAGATAAGCTGCAGGGGACCACCAAAATAAAGAATGACCTAGATTTATCACCAAATTGGATTGCCTGAATAACAATTCTAGGTACCAGATTGGTGCCATCTGTGGAGTCTACTGAACACCACAAAGGCTGCATTTGGTTTGGGTTGTTTGTTTACTGCAGGATGGCATAAAGCCTTTTCAGGTCACTGGTGGATCTGTTTTGAATGTTTTCCTCCAGTGATGGGTTTGGAAGTACAGCCTGCATTGCCAAGTCTCAGACACAATCTTTTCGTTATTTATAATGAATCTGTACATATCTTCAGTGGATGGGAGCTGATGAGTTTCTCAGCATGCCGAGTTATTTTATTCAGGTCTTATTGCATGACCTTTTGCTATGCTGGAACCATCTCAACTGTCCTTGACTTATTTTTCAATAGCAACAAATTTATTACCTTTCACAACTGTGAGTGTTTCATTCTTCTGGGAATGATAAGAAAGATGTGTCACTGTTTTCGACATCTGCCTACCACCTGTAAAGTGAACAAGCTAGAAGCAAAGAAAAGCAGAAAGAGAAAAAGCCAAAAGAAGCAGAGATGGAGAAGAACCAAACCCTAATAAGTGAAAACAGGACATTAGGACAGGAGGAAGAGACAGTAGTCAGTGGCAGAGTGCTTGTCAGATCAAAGGAAAAGCATTCTTGTTATTGAAATGGCTCCATCCTAGCTGGAGGCATTGTCTGATCCAAGGCTGGACTGTTACATTTCCTGCTCATGGAGGCCCACTTCAGGTAACTTTCTCATTTAAAAGCTTCTTGCTTGCAGTGAGTATACAATGAGGCACTGTAACTGCCAAAAGCAGAGAATAAGACTGTTTTCCATACAGTCATAATTTGAATATTGTGAAAATGTTGAATGTAAAGTATGACAGTTTACCTTTTTGAATTAAATTATGAACAAAAATAAACAATATTTGAACTTTATAATTTAACTTTCATATGATTTTATATTTTAAGTATCTGAATACTTTGTGTACCATATCATATGACTTAAATATCAAAATATTGAACAAGGCCACACTTGAGCTTAACTTTTTCAGTCTTTTCCCATTTCAATAAAGAATGCCTCATCTTCAGCAGTTTATGTGATTGTCCTTGAATGAGAATAATATGAACTATTGGCAGAATCATATGAATAATCTGTTTACAGTCATTATAACGCAGGGAGTGACAGAAGGTCTTGTCTTTTTTCTCTAATTGCTCTTTTCTTGTGGATTGATGGCAGGTGTGTCATGAACTCCACCCTCATCTAAACTAGAATAGGGCAATACAGCCCCTCCAGGTCATGACCTCCTGCAGAGTCCATGGGGGGTCAAAGGCCATTGCGATCAGCGTGACTGTGTTCACTGAAGGGTATCCTATGTCTAGAAGAGCTGCCAAATGTTGGCCTTAAATCTCCTCCTGCTCTCCTCTCAAATGATGTTGGGTAGCTTTACTGCTCTCGGAGCTGGAAGCCACGTGTGTATGATTCAGTATCCAGACCAGAGGCTTCAGTGAAGGGCCTCTAGCCGATGGTCGAGTGCAATCTGAGTCACTGCTCTTCTGCAGGGGGTGAATGTGCAGCTGAAGTTTGTTGATCACAGCATTTGATAGAGACTCCACATGTTCCCAGCAATGATGAAGCTTGGAATAATACAACATTAATTAATTCTCACTCACAGCCCATTGAAACAAGCTGAGAAATCCTCTTGAAAGTGCTTTCAACTTTCAATTCTTACCACTTTTTAAGTAGGTGTTTCATTGGGGTTTGAATTTCAGGAAGTTGTTAAGTAAACCAAGCCATAAAAGCCCATCACTCGTGCGAGTCGTGACCAATGAAAGCGTTGTCTGCATTGCTAAGATACACCTGAAAATGGTGCATGATTTAAAAGAATAGCATCTACCGAAGGCAATTTTAGTCCACTTTATAATGTTTCTATGACAGGGTAAGTGCTTTTATTACCGTATGTAAGTGCAACATTCAAGCCACACCCCAACCCGCAACAGAATACCCCCCCCACATACACTCCAACACCAAACATGCCCCCCTCCAACCCGGCCAGGGGTGTCTCATTTCAAAATCTGAAAGGTGGCAACCCTAACTAACGTCGATACTTCAAAGTCAACTTCAAGCCACAAAAGCACATAAACTCGCTCTCGGTTCACAGAAAAAGAGCACACATACATTTCTGTTCATTTAATGCACATAGTCTTGTTTTTAAATGTTGCCAGTTGTTAAATGTAAATGCAATTCACAACATCACTCAGTATGTAATTAGTGCAACTGCATTATAGCAGCAATAACACTTGGCTTAATGGATAAAGATTTCAAGCAACACAATAATTGAACTGATATTCATGACATTTTAGAACATATAAATGGTTTAATTAATGTTTCTTCATTGAACAGCCACTTCGCCTTAGCCTATGACCAAGAAACAACCGCTCAACACCTTTAAACCATTTCAGTCACATCTGAGAAGTGGGAATGTGAGTGGGAATTTTCTTCTCAAACAACCATCACATCACCACTGGTCATGTAGTACTTCCAGTAGCTTCCATCCCCCCTGTGACGAATGGGGAAGGTGTAAAGGATTTCTCTCTCAGTAACCTAGTTCTGTCATAACAACAGTGTTTTCACTTCTTTTATAACCTTCAACAACTCCTTTGCCAACTAGCATATTCTTAAAGCACATAAGCAATTCATGATGTATTTTGTAAAAGAGTAATTATATATATTATATATATATTAAGTATATTATAACATTTGGATTTGAACAAAGCAGAAGTTGGCCTCTTTTGGTCAGCTTTAATTATGTGTAGATATGATTTATGATAAATATGCCAGTTCATCTTTAAATAACTGTACCGAAAGGCTTATGCATCATCCTTCACTCAGTTAAGAATAAATGGAATCATCACTGAGTCAGACACCTGGGACATCATTGTAAAAGAATAGCATCAGAATATGTGACCCCGCCAGGGAAAACCAGGCCAAAGTCACTTGGCAATTTACTGAGATATCGTGTCAATATCGTGTCACTCACATTAGCGACAAAACTTAGCCACTCTGTATTATTGCTGTAAATGAAAGATAACAGTCTCAGATATCTATTGGAGTACGTATTTTGATCAAAAACTTAAATTAACAAAATAGTTGTTTTGAAAAAAAAACTAATTTTGAAAAAAAAGATTGACTTTGACCTGGTTTTCCCTGGCGCGGTCACATATGTGTGTGTGTAGTGTGTGGTCTTGACTAAATTGTGTGTAAAAAACATTCTTGTCAGACCACAGGCCTACACCACAGGCCTATACCACAGTGCGCAAATATTCTCCCCACTGCGCTCAGTGGGTTCTGTCAGCAGGGCCACCCGTACAGGCTGCATCATTTTCAATGAAGTAATCGTAGTCACGGTTCACAGTTATATTTTTACACCAGCAAAATATGGGCAACATGTCATATTTTGATTGCAGCATGTCTTGCAGTATGTGTTAGGGCATCCAAAAGCAGGTCATACTAAGACATAAATGTATATTTAAAAATCTAATGTATGCAAGTTTCCACTTACCTTAACTAGAGGTGCAAGACTAATAACCAAATCTGACTCTTGATCAGCATTGCTGAGGTGGTTTGTTTTACACACAAACAGTAAGTATGACTGTGTTTTAGGTAAAGAATAACAGCCACTGAGGTGTCCTGTTATATAAAATTAACAATGTGAAGAGGAGTGGAGTTTCCTCTGCCAAGTCCATTATTTTGGTGTAACAGGACAGTCTGTTGCCCTACTCAGTTGACACACATGTAGGTACACTCCTGATCAAAATCTTAAGACCAGTTAAAAATGGCAAGAATTTGCATTTTGCACTATTGTATCTTAAGAAGGTTCTAAGTAGAGCATCACAGTGCTAAAAGAAGAAATCAGTGCAAGAGACAAAAACTTTTAAGCAAACAATTTTTTGAAAACTGCATTTTTACTCAAACATGATTTTTTCAGCTACTCAAAAATTTAAGACCATAGCTAAAAAAAAAAACCCAAAAAAACCCTCAAAACAGAAATCAACGTGTCAATAAAAGGACTCAGTAATGAGTAGCTCCACCATTCTTGTTGATCACTTCAAACAATTGTTTAGGCATTCTTAATGCAAGTGTTTTCAGGAGGCTAGTGGGAACGTTGCTCCAAGTGTTGAAGATGGCTTCACGAAGGGCATCAACTGTCTGGAACTGATGTCCATTTTTGTAAACTTCCTTTGCCATCCATCCCCAAATGTTCTCAATCAGATTTAGATCAGGAAAACATGCAGGAAGGTCCAAAAGAGTGATGTTATTCTCCTGGAAGAAGTCCTTTGTCAGGCAGGCATTGTGAACTGCAGCACTGTCCTGTTGAAGAACCCAGTCATTACCACACAGACGAGGGCCCTTGAATTTCCCTTGTGACTGGTTATACATAATAATAGAAACCCAATTACCAGAAATGTTGGGACCTTCTAAAAATGTAATAAAAACTGAAATTTGTAATTTGTTAATTCACATTAACTTTTAATTTAACAGACAAGATGACAAAGAAAATATTTTCGGTCTTTTCAATGACAAACTTAATTTTATTTGTTAAATATACAGACATTTATAAATTGACCCCTGCAACACACAAACTTAAGGCAGATATTTAAGTGTTATCTGTGTTTTTATAGCTACAGTAGCTTTGTAGCTTCTGTACAAAACAAAAGAAGTAAACTTCAGACATCAAACATGTCCAGTAAAGACAAAATATTTTGTATGCATATTATTTTTCACCAGACTATCACTGTGACGTATTTAGAAATAATCTTAAAATACTTTTAAAATGACTTTGTACTGTTTTTGAGGCCCTCTTACATAATCCTGTGTTTTATTAAATAAAGGATTTGAGTTTCTCAGCCATTCCCCGCCAGTCACCTGCCTGCAGTGTTGGCTCGTGAACATCTGGGGTGCATTTATAAGCAGGTTTGGTATGAAATAGGTCTCCATCCCTTTCTGGTCTGTCTCTCTGTTTCTCTCTCTCCTCACATATATACTGTATTTTCCAAAATATTTCTCAAATTCCTCTGTGTGGAAGAACATTGTTCAGTGTGTCATTTTCACTTTCACTCGTACTGTACACAATCAGTGGGCACAGCTTTGAGCTGGTAATCCTGACTGATCCTGCTGTCTGCTTTTTGACCTTTCATTGTTTTCACCCTCAAATTACACAACTGCTTTTCTCTTTCATAAATATCCTCTTTTTCATTTTGGTCCACAGTGTTCTTCATTTCTTCAAATGTTTTCAATGTGTAGTGAATTAGATTTGATTAGATTAAACTTTTTGCCAATGTGATTTGCCCACAACGGAATTTGACCTCCGCATTTAACCCATCTGTGCAGTGAAACACACACAGTAGTGAACACACTAGGCTGTGAGAACATGTGCCTGAAGTGGTGGGCAGCCCTATCCACGGCGCCTGTGGATCAGTTGGAGGTTAGGTGCCTTGCTCAAGGGCACTTCATTCATGACCTGCCTTCCAGTCACAGGAACAGATCCCTAACCACCAGGCCATGGCTGCCCCAATAAATATTGTACTTATAGCAAAATGTAAAACTATACACAGTTTTGAAAATCTTATATTGACCTGAGAACTGAAAGAAGCACAGAACCTGAAAATGTGTATTATCACATGCATAGTACATAAAGTAATAGCAATGTAAACACTTTGTGACTGAAGAACCACTTTTTGGTTGCCTTCATTTTGTAAAAGAGATCTGCAACTTTCATATGGCATACGGCTTCACTCTTATACATCTCTTGTTCAAAATGTCTCCCAAATGCCATTGAATGGTTTTTTAAGAAACTAAAAGTGCAAATTTTTTGATCACATAAAAAAAAAAACATCTTTTGACGCATGTGACTAAGAAAACCATAAAATAATAACAGGTTGAGATATGTAGTTATTGCATAAATTCTCATGTTAAATTCCCTTTAATTCTCCTACCAAGGAATCACCTAAATTAATTAAGGGGGCCTCTTGAACATTAGTTATTACATACATTCAAGCAAGATGTAATGTAAGAAATGGGAAAGTACATACATAGCATTAATATAAACCAATGCTTTTACTCGTTCATACTCACTGCTGTACATTTTGAGAGGGAATTCATGGAGATTTATGCAGTCTGATTAAATATTTGTGTCAAAAACTTATGCAAATATACTGCAAGAGCGTGCTATATACTGTATATTATATATTTATATACACTACCGCTCAAAAGTTTGGGGTTACTCAGAGTTTTCCATTACACTGCATACTTTTACTTCTTTTTTTGTCTAGCTGTTTTAAGACTATGATAAAACCCACAAATGCTGCTACTCAAGATAGTCAAGATAGTCTTCTATGGTAGAAGGGTGATGTAGGACAGTGCCATTGCTTTTAGTTCAGTTTTAGACACAAACTGTTGACAGTGAGCATATAGGCTTTAGTAGACTACAGCTGTTTGCTCTCTGGTGGAAGCTTGACACATTTCACGTAGGAACATCATGGATACAATAGAAGAGGAGATTTTAGTCCATAAACAACCTCAATAAGCATTACATTCACCAGAATAAGAGAAACAGTCACAAACCACCTTAATAAGCTATTTTAATCACTAGAATAGGAGATACAATGGAGCTGGAAAGTCCTAAAAGTAGATCAAGAGAACCCAGTTAAACCAAAGAGACAAAAATATTTGTGGGTTTCATCATCCTCTCAAAACAGCTAGAAAAACGAATTTTCTTCTGAAGTAAAACTGTGTTGTCATAGAAAATTTAGACTCAAAAGAGGCATACAAGTATTTTCCCCATGCACAATTTGTGCTAGCCTTCCTGTAGTCCACCTTCCTACCATAGAGTCACTCTTGGTTGGATATTTTTAGATAGTGAACCACTCTTAGCTGAGCAGTGACACTGATGTGTGTAAAAAGCCCAGAAAGACCACTATGTCTGATATGCACTGACATACTCTACCATTCCACTAGCATGTCAGTGTCAACGCTGTGCTAAGAATGGTCCACCACCCAAATTATACCTGGACAACAAAGACCCTGTTGTCAGAAATGGACCAGTGATGAATGGAGTAGAGGCAGCTGACACATACTGCAGCAATAGATGAACTTCCATCTGTAACTGTACACCTTATATAGGAGATCTACAGGAGTTAGACAGTGAAACTGAAACAGCTGGTTTTAGACCACAATAATTTATTAGTAGGTGTAGGGCCTCCTTTTGCAGCCAATACAGCGTCAATTGGTCTTGGGAATGACATATACAAGTCCTGCACAGTGGTCAGAGGGATTTTAAGCCATTCTTCTTGCAGGATAGTGGTCAGGTCACTACGTGATGCTGGTGGAGGAAACCGTTTCCTGACTCGCTCCTCCAAAACACCCCAAAGTGGCTCAATAATATTTAGACACAAAGACTTGCTGTCTTGGTCACAGATGCGCCAGCAAGACGTGCACCAACAATTTGTCCTCTTTTGAACTCTGGTATGTCACCATAATGTTGTGTGCATTGTAATATACTATATAACTGTGCTCTTACCTGCTAACTGAACCTTCACACTCTGCTCTTACTGGTGCAATGTGACATTAATGAAGATTGGCCACCAGACTGGTCCAATTTAGCCATGAAACCTCCCACACTAAAATGACAGCTGTTTCAGTTTCATTGTCTAACCCCTGTACATTTATATTCTGCTGCCGCAGTTTATTTAGTTTAGGTTGCTCCTGTCATAGCCTTTCTCTTTCATCCTCTCAGAAAATAAGCTGCACGTTTCAGAATGTTTGTGCATTTTTCAGTTTCATTGTCTAACCCCTGTATATGTGGTGGATCTCATACAATACAGAATAAACGTTAGGTGTTTCTAAAATAGATAGTGAATAAACTACACAGTGATCGAATACTATTAATACTATGCGTTGTGTGGTGTCTGGATGAGTGAAATAACTCGAAAAGCTGCAATGTTTTCAGTGCCTGCTTTTCCTCATGACTCCCACTAACCAAACCCACTGACCCAGACACTTAACCCCATAATCTCTACTATTATTCAAATCATCTGCTTCATGCTTCAGTACAACAATAAGATAAACACTACTGTCAGAGTGTAAACAGAGAGAAATGCCATGCAAAATTAGGTTATCATTATATTTTAACATTTCCATTGAGGCACTTGCTGTTACTGTATATACTGTATATATATTTTTAATGTGCATTTAGTTAACAACAGGAAATCCAAAGTGACTTGGGTACTTCACCTGCACACTTCAATATGTATGTCATGTATTACATATTAGAATTTGTAGTGGTCATACTGCACTCAAACGAAATGCTCATTTGAAGCTTTAAAGGTTGCATAGCCCTTCATCATGCTTACAGACCTGTAATGCATGACATATTTATAGCTGGGAGGTTAAACCTCTTTGAACGTGACAGTATATGTTTTCAACACTCTCCAGCAGTGAACCGGACTGAGTGGACACTAATCTGGTCCTGACCATGGATCAAATGGAGCAGTAATCTGCACTGCCTGGCACCATCAGAGGTGCGTGTGTGTGTGTATGGGTGTGTGTGGAATGTATATAGAAGGAAGCTTATGAGGATTCCTCTGGAAGATGATAGCAGCGATCCCCTAGATGCACACTTATCTTCTCATCACAACAAAAACAACTGCTGAGGCTTATCATGACCAGATGTGTGAAAAACATGCAGATCAGAGTCTGGCTGCTGTGCCAATGTTGCAGCTTTGTGGTACGGATGTCTTTTTGAAAAATGGCAAAAATGGTAATTTTCCCTATTGTAGTCAATCAGCGAAGAAATGTTCTTTAGTTTTGCACTGGAGCTGCAAAGCTGATACAGACAACAAATAATAGAAATCTATGACCACCATTTAGCATCATGCAAACTGGAGGCACCCTTAAAAAGATGGTTCTTGGGAAGTTATTTAGTAAGCAGTGGTTGTCTAACATGTTCAGTTAGTTTATATATAGAACCATAAATGTACAACACATTCTTCATCAGCGTGAAGAACAATTTCACTAGATAAATAACTATTTTAGCATTCAATTGGAAAGAGAAGACTGTGATTTAGGATTAAATGGCATGACTACTATGCTAATTGGTGATTGTCGCCTTTCACTCATTATTTTTGAGCTGCATTTTGGTGAAAGGGGGATATTTTTACAGGTTTGTGATGAAGATACAGTAGCATGATGTTTTGAGTGTTAGTGTGGTTTGTTTTCAATTGCCATGTTCTTGTTGCAGCTTTTGGAGAACACAGTATTGCAGGGTGGTGGACTGGAGCATAAACAGTACTGGTGGAGAACATGGTGGAGCATTCCCAAACAAGTTGAGGGGGGGTGCTGGATGCGTGCTTGAGCATGTAGACGAGCAGACAGGGAGTAGAGCTCCACCAGGGGAACTCCTGTCAGTCAGTTCTGCACACACTGCACGCTGAACACAGAAGAGCGAAGCAGAATGCTGGGAGATTGTGGTGCACTGTGCAAAACCACGCATCACGGGGATCCCTGGAGGCACCCATGAGGATCTGCAAATCTCTGAATTAGTTTTCTTCTGAAATGCCTGCCTCGCTCACTTCCAACTCAAACCTCACTGAACACAGTTCAAAGCACCTCTCTCTCTCTCTCTCTCTCTCTCTCTCTCTCTCTCTCTCTCTCTCTCTCTCTCTCTCTCTCTCTCTCTCCCTCCCTCTCTCTCTCTCCTATAAACATTTTCTCTTTCTGGTGAAA